>JAQIXX010000072.1:0-107516 GCA_034700605.1 Willowsia nigromaculata
TGAAAAACTGAAATTCGGTCACTTGCATTTCGAGTCCCGGCATTCCTCACAGCAAATTTTCGCTACTTAGACCAAACTGTCATTTAAAAGTCTATACTTTAAGCTTTCTAAAGATATGTCAATCGGCTGAATTGAAGAAGTCTTCTTTGAGATACGCATTATCAAAGTTGACTCATCTTTTCTGGTACAACCTTCGTAGTAATCGAGTAGTCACTTTAAACATGACAAGCATAATTTACATCAATGAATATTTATCACACCAACCTCAACACTGCACTAAATACGCAGGAAACAAAGATCCCCATCATACCAGGCATAAAAGCCAATTCTTCGATAACAAAATATGGAATTATGGCATCAGGCTTCTTAATGTGGCCAAGCAAAATTGGGCAGCACCCAGCATAAGTAGCAACGACTGTAAAAATTATGACACAAATTAGGTTTATCTGCATCATTTGAGAAGATTGGAGCATAAATCATTGTAATTTTCATTATCCATTTACTGCTTATTCCAGTGAACAACACTATGGTCATAGTGAATACTTTGAGTGGAATGGTTAGTAGCAGAGCCCTAGATAAAACAAAAAAGAAAACGTTCTCTACAAAAATACGCTACCTCGTGTAGTTTATTTTCTCCATAATCTTAATTTTTTGGTTGAAAAAAATCCCACGGGAATGCCAGCTTACTGAGGGACATTGCATTGCTAACTTATTACTTTTTCCCCCTATTAGTCCAGCTATAAATGTAGCATGACTGTCCTTTGAAACTGACAATAGCCGTCATTGTACATTTTGAACAAGGTTTTATCCATCAGCAAATGCATGAACACTTGATAATGTAGGAAGGTAGCCAGCTTTGTCTGATAAGCACATTTATTCAATATGTAAGTAATTTAACCCTGTAAGCTTATCAGCAGCATATACTACACGCAGAGATTCATATATTTGTTGTTTGTCGATTCAAAGAAAAAATGGCTTCCAGGAAACCGTCAGAACGTTTCGTTTTGAGATTTCCTGCGGAAGCACAAGTAAATTCTTGCAATAATTGTGACGAACGAAAGAAACGGGAGGACTGGAAGTTACGTTCAAGAAAATTAGAGAAAACACAAAACGTGTAAGTGCACTCGTTTGTCGCTTGAACAACTTATTACTGACTGTGCGTTCCGTTCGGTAGATACGTAAATGTGAAGCTGTACTCATGATTACCGAGAGTTTTGTAATATTACGTGAACTTCTTACGGCAATCCGAACAAAGTCATATTTTATTTGCAGCGGGACTATATGGAGAAAAGTAAATGATTTTAGGGAGCAATGTACCTCAGTCAGTATTTCCCCATGGGTCAGCTAAAAATCACGATTAGAGAGGAAATAAAATACACGCGGCGAGGTAGTTTCTTGTTTAGTTTGGTGGGTAAATAATTTCTTGTGAAACCAAAACAATTGAATGCTTTACTCTGATTGGAATAAAATCAAGCGTCTTAGTCTTTGAAATAGGCATGAATATCATAATAATAAAGAAACTCCAAGTTTTGGTATATATCATTCATACTTGACTGCTGTAGACAGGGTCGGGAGACTGCAGTATCTCTGAACTTGTGGTTGATGAGTTCCATAAAGGGACATCACCGTAAATCCATACCCAAAGAAGAAATTGAAAGTATTGTGACGCATGAATGGATCCAACGTGAAACTGCGAACCAACACAATTTCCATCTTTCATGACTTCTGATAAGATCTTGCTTGCCCCACGTGCTTGATCAGCACTTTGCAGGTGACAGATATGAAATACCAACATGAACACACACAAAATCCAATTGATTGGTTATGACCCCATGGGAGTTCCTTTTATCGTATCCTTATCGTACATTATCATGCGTATGATGCATTTTTTCAATATGTCAGTAGAGTTTCCCTTAATATAATACGAAGAAGTACTTTTGCAATCAACGATGTGATACGATAAAATTTGCACTGATAAACTCCATGTGGAGACCACAGTGTCATAAGGAAATAAGTCGTTAGATAATACATACATTATATTATAACAATAAATTATGCAGTATAAGTTTTCCTTACTCGAATAAAACCATGCGACCCTTCTCCGCAGCAATTCTGAAGGCCCTTTCCACACCACCAGCTTTGATAAAGCCTTTAGTTACGATGGAAAACATTCCGATAATGATCATAATAAACTGGAATACATCTGTCCAGACCACAGCTTTGAGTCCTCCCTATGTAAAACATGCAATCAGGCATTCATGATGTAGGAACCTTCTCGAGAACACATTTGCATGTGACGATATGATTTCCATCTTGAAACTCCTTACATACCACTGATGTATATACAGTCCCAATGACACCGATTCCGGTAATGGACAACCAAATGGGTAAACCCTAAAAAATAATGACATCCAAACTTTCATAAATTCAATTAACTATATGCTAAAATCTAATTGGATTACTTACAACAATAGCTTCCAAGGCGATAGCTGGAGCGTAAAGCACCACAGCATTGATAAGTAGGATTTGAAGAATAAACGTAAATGATGTCAGCCACCTCACCAAAATCGAATCAAATCTGCGTTCGAGGTACTAAAATCATGTTTAAAAAACTTTCTTAAGTGTTAAGTCCAAAAACTCGGTTTGCTGGCTATTAAGGTAGTTTTTAAAAAACATTTAATTCCAACTTTTATGCAGCTTACCTCATACACGCTCGTTAATTTCATTTCATAGAATACCTTTACGTATATTAGGGTGGATAAAGGTATAAAAATCATTCCAAGAATTGTCATGATATAAATCTGTATGCCATATGAATATATTTCAGCTGGATAGCCTGTTAAAAATTAGGTATAAGAATGATTTGTTTCCCAAATCCATTAAATTATGAAGAATTTTGTATGCTTTTTATAGCCAATCATGCATACGCATAACACGAACCTAGAACTGTTATAGCTGAGAAATAGGTGACGAGCATACTCATCCTGTTTTCAGAAAAATCAAATAATAGATCAGTACTTGACTTAAAAAATTGAAGCAGAATGAAATCAGATTTGTTACTCACGCAATTGGCAGCGCTTTCATGTTTCTTCCACCCACCAGCATCTCGTCCTTTGTTTGCTCTCCCACGAAACCATAGTACACTCCAATACATATTGAGAAAAGGAGCGTGCCAGCCACAGCTAATCCATCAAGAATAATATGTTTTATAAATTCAAACACTTAGAATTGTGACAGCACGATATTTTTTAATTGGAGAAACTAATTCTCTATAACAACAGAATATCCTGTCTCTGATTAATTAACTCACCAATGTAGTCAAAAATACCGAAATGATTAAATCCAAACATTTTGTGTCTCTTAATTAGTATCTTCACTGATTACTTATTTAGCTGTAAACCTTTCTGCAGTAATTTACTGCATTAATCGCTTTATAAATTTTCAGCTATTGGAGTGCTCAAATTTTTAAAAATTAACGGTTGTTAACCACTACACTTCCAATCTCCAAATGACATGCGGTAAGCTTGAACCTTCATTCAACCCAGAAATAAGATTAATTGTTGAATAGAAGTTGAAAGCTCTCATTGCCAACAGCCGTCCTCATAATCCATGTTTGAGTTTGGATAAGGAAATCAATAATCGAATAATTTATTTTAAAAAAGAAGATAATTTTATGCTCCTGTAAATGTGATTTTATACATACATTCCTAGGTAGGAGTTTATTATCAAAATCAAACTCAGTGCGGGGAATGTATAAATATTTACAGTATTGGAAATAAAAAATGTATTGAAATCAAATAATCAACCATTTTTAACTCTTTAAGCCATGCTGTCATCATCAAAATCATAAGTTCTCTGATAAAAAAAGCATGTGATACGAAGAGGCACACTATCATATTGTTCGACTGACAGAGATTATGATTATGAATAAATTTGTGAATGAACACTGTGAGAAACAGACACTGATTAGAATGATACGGCAGCATTACATCTTTCACAGGCAATGTCCATCTCCGGTCCATTAAGTATTTTATCCCATTGATAGTGGATTGCACATTCAGTCTATGAAACGCCAATTTAGTGAAGTGTGTACAGCTATTTGAGTGATCAAGTCGTATGATGTTTCGAAACAACTTTACTCACGGTTGACCGTTAAGATTGTATGTCTGTAGAAATCGCCATGTTGCCAAGCTTTATAATTTTATGCTTATGTATTTGAATTAAAGTCTCCAAGAATTGTTGCTTGACCAAGAGGAACAGGTTTGAAGTGCTCTTCAAACAAATCGGCATATTATTGAAGTAAATCAATTGGAATTCGGCATATTGTTTGTTTTATTTTTGTATAAACAATGACAACACTTACTGCGTCTAAATTTTTCGTCATATCATAATAAGTAGCACTAAACACGTTTGTTTAAAGCTGGCGTGGTTTAATAAGCAAATATGCAACGGTTCGTGACGATAACAAAACTAAAAATATATTATGCGTTATTTCCTTATAACCTCACAATAGGGGTGAAGTTGGCCGGTCAGGATGAGGTAGTTTTCCATTTTCCTTCACTGAGTATGTAGGTGTGTCGTACCTGTAATATTGTGGACTAACAGGAGAGGCAGTTGGGGATGGAGACATTTTTGCGTATTGTGGGGTCGCTGCAGGAATCACCCGAGAATAATGAGTTTTAATGTACTTCATTTCTTTCTCAGGAGCCACGCTGTCTCTTCTGCGAACTAAAGGATGTAGGTACTTTGGATTCACATGTTTCGCTGAGCAAAATCCTAAGTGAAGTAGGAAATTCTTCAGATTCAGATACTTTTCTTTTTAGGCATATAACATTGAGATAGTAACATTTTAACAAAATTTGCCATGATGAATGTACCTCCTGTGAAGATGCTGACCAAGATAGATACAGCAAAAGTGATTATACCTCCAGCGAATGGGTACAAAGCGTAGGACAGCGTGTAGAGCTTCTGGGGATATTCCCTGAAATTGGGTCAATTTGTAAGTATAAAACCAAGAATCTTGCTTGGTGTTTACTGGCATGCAGTAATAGTTATCTATGACTCATACAATTCCGCTGGTCCAGTCATTGTTGAATTTTTCAATGCCATGGTTTCATTGTCACAGTTGTCAGCAGTAAAAGGGAGTGGTACTATGTGTTTTTTATCCATCGCAAATGCGTTTAGGGTAATCCACAGCATCACACAGAACCCTGTCAACATCCCGACTATGGCTCCCTTATATCAAGCCATAAGTTTGAAGTTAATTTTTGCATAATACACAAACATTAGGTGTAACATTGATTAAATTTTTAATCGTACAGGCTTATTGACAAATGGCATCAAAACACCCATCACAAATATTGCACCAAGAGGACCACTTAAAGCTCCTAATGCTGTTATAGTTGCTGATAAAATAGAGCCCAGTCTTTGGGCCCCAAAGGCGATGATTATACTCAAAACGCCATATACAATTGCTACAAAAGCACACAAAAAAAAGTTTTTTAAGAACAAGTTATTTCGTATTTTATTTTCATGAAATCGAAATGCAAAATTACCAATCAAACGGATTATATTCGCTTGTCCTTTAGGACTCATGCGTTTCATGGCTGGCATCCGTGCAAAGAAATCTTCCCAAGTCACCGCTGCCAATGAGTTCAAGCCAGAGGAAAGGGTGCTTTAAACATTGACAAAGAAGCAATTGAAGATTTCGAAAGCGAATTATTGATAGCAACAGTATTTGCGACAATTCTCAATTCTCCATTCTGGCGGTGTAAAATATATGCTTTTGAAAATACCTTAAAGATGCACTAAATACACATGCAGTAAACAGTCCCATCATCCCAGGTATAAACGTTAACTCATTCTTAACAAAGTACGGCACAATAGCGTCGATAGAAGGAATTTGCCCCAGAGCCATTGGATCACAACCCACGTATGATGAAAAGATGGTAATTCCGGAGAGTAGACAAAGCAAAATTGTGAAAATATTCAGCGGAATAGCGAAAGCTGTTGCTCTAAATATTTAAAACACGGAAAATTCATTTCATTTTTAACCTTCAACAAATTTTGGTCAGGCACGTTTCAAATACAACTACGCTCACCGGATTGCATGTCCAAGTGAGGGCAAACTACAATATCTTTGTACTTGAGGTTGGTGGGTGGCAAATCCAGTAAAAGTGGCAAAAGCCATTCCAAGAAACAAATTAAGCGTATTGTGCCGCATGAAGGGATCCACTGTTAAGCTGTAATAAACAATGTTAAGAAATTGTGAACTCAATTCATTTCTAGTTTCCAGTTCTAGTTTTTACGAATACATTTTCCTTTCTTCAACAAAGTATTTTGTACAAATGCTCTGTACACACTCTGTGAAAATAGTATCTTAATGGACCTAAAGTCTGCTAGAAAAGTTATGGTAATGCTGCACGGAGCAAGAAAATTAACATATTCATGCAAAAGTCAACTTTCACATTAATAATGCCAATAATTAAGCATTAAGCCAATGTTTCCTGTAAGAAACTTAAACATATTTTTTATAATAAATGTGAATATAAACAAAAAAGTGAATATCATGACATACTTAAAAAATTCTAGCCGTCCGTGCTGACCTGCCTTTTCGAATGCTTCAACTACACCACCAGCCTTAATAAATCCTGAAATTATTTAGTCATATAAAAATACCTGTTTAACCCATGCTGAGACATACATAATGTTTGATCATTGAATAAAGATAATTTTCATTGCTAACTTGCCTTTAGCGATAATTGCTAACATTCCAGCTAGAATCATAATCAATTGGAATACATCAGTCCATACAACTGCTTTGAGCCCACCCTGATACAAAAAAGTTTAAACCATGGTTTGTGGCCCAATAACACCTTATGGAATTAGGGTTAAGTTTGTTAAATATTATGTATTCTCTTACAATGCTAGTGTAAACAGTCGCACAAACACCCAAACCGATAATGGAATGCCACATCTCAAGGCCCATAAAAGCTGAGAGTGCAATAGATGGAGCAAAAAGACAAACACCCATGAAAATTGTCATTTGCAAAATAAAGATGAATGATGCCAGCATCCTGACGAAGGTCGACTCAAATCGGTATTCTAAATACTGAAACAAAAAATTAAATCTTCAATTCTGATCTGTGAAACTTGCAATACGCCAAGTAACATAAGCTTACCTCATACACACTTGTAAGCTGCATTTTGAAAAAAATCGTCATAAAGAAGTACACACTGAAAGGTACTACTATCATGAAAGTGATCGTGTTTGTAAATATTTGAATCCCAAAACCATAAACTTCTGCTGGATAACCTATAAAATTTAAAACGTTAGTAGATGCTTGCTCACACCAGAAACACAGAATACTGGATAATTAGAGTTACTATTTGTTCATAATTTACCAAGCACTGTCACTGCCGAAAGATATGTTACCAGCATACTCGCTGCAATGGGTGCAATACCCATCGATTTCCCACCAAGTAGCAAATCATCGTTGGTTTGCTGCTTAGAAATTAATCCATAATAGAGCCCGATGAAAAGAGAAAGTAGTAATGTTCCTGCGACGACCACATCTTGAAAAAAAAAACAATTTATAGGTTTCTTTGAGAACTGCAAGTTTGTATGCTAGTATGCATGGAAGCATAGTATTTTCTAGAATAGCTTACAATCTTGCCACTGAAATAAATTTGCCATTTTGCAGAAAGTTTGAAAACACACTCAACCCACTATAACACGTACTAAAATACTAAACTAAGGTTTATTCCGAGGTTTATTCCGTAAGCTTTAACTTTTTGTGGAAAATTCTAAGCTGCTAATTACTCTGCGGAACTTCACCACGAGGAGCTGGCTTAAGCAACTGTCCTTTGCAAACTTTCAGAATCAGGTCCAACGTTTTCCAGACGCCTACTACGGAACAACGAAAGAAAACTTGTGATGGTCTATTTCTTATCATGGTAATTACAGCTTTTTTTGATTGGTCTATCTGTCAGTCAACACCAATGTGTGGAGATAGCCGCCGGACTATAGAATACATAGTATCGTCCTCAACCTCAGGTAAACCACTTATGGAAGTTTTAATTAACTCCACACATCCTACGAAATAGGTGTGTATTTTCAGGCAACTTAATAATAACTTAATATGTTGTTTTTCCTTCTCACCGGTTACCTCACTGGAAAGATATGATTTGATATTGTAAAAAAGTCTCAGCCTTCCCCTCACGCCAATTAACATTAGAGTCTCCGCATCCATATCATGTATTCCACTTGCAATAATATCATTCATATTGTGCATTTTATTTCATACTACCAAGACATGATCACCATTTCAGTTCCTTTTTGATTTCCAAGCCGTTGGGAAACAAGACTCGTTCTTTTAATTGGAGGCTTGGTTATCATCAAAGTTTGATATTGTTAAAAATGGCAAGCGTTATGCATTTAATATCCTCGCATTGTCAGTCAAGTTTGCTTAATTACGTGGCTAATGCTAGTTTTGGTATGACAGAAATGAAAAGGATGAGTGTGATGATTACAGCCACCACATCTGTGTATAGTGGCCAGTGGCTTATTTTAATGTTAAAAAGTCTTAAAAACTCCTCATTTTAACATTAATTGAAGGCAGCATTGCACACACCTCTCCACAATCATGTTTATATCCGACAAGTGTTTACTAAATACTCATACTTGCAGACATTTATATGTGTGCAGGACGTGACACGTAAGTGCATGCTAATTAGGCCTAGTATTGGCATAGTCCACCAAACATTCACGACCTAACGTTGAGGAAAGGACAATCTAAGAAAATCTAGCGTGGGGTTTCCCACCAGTTTTCTATATAAGTACATGATAATGAACTTACTTTTCATACAACAGCGTTAACGGCTGCCCATATCTTCTAAATGCAACTGGTACAAACGAGCAAATTATGCGATGTATACAAACGATCTGTTTACTAACGTAACGAGATATCAGCAATCATAAATCATTGTCGCCTACGCCTAACGGCTACAATTAATAAAGTCTGTCTAACAAAACAACTGCGAGTGTGTTTTCTTGCTGGTAGACCTTCAAATTACAAGAAATCATGAAAATATTATGATGTCGATGTCTCTCTTACTTGTTCTCATCATATCATTACTCAACACTGCATTTGTCATTTTTCCAGATATACAAATGGTTAACATCATATCTAACGTTGAAATTCAAAGTCAGTTGCGGAAGTGGTTTTATTGTTTGACCATTGTTGAAGTACTTACATACATGACATGAAATGACACACATGTTAAACACAATTAGCTAATCGTAAGTCAATAATATGCTTTTAGGTGCATTTGTTTGTGCATATGTTGAAGTAAACTTGAAGACTTGAAGGAATGATAAAAAACATCCTTGCACAATGAATTTTCAGTTGAATTCTGATATCACATATCATATAAAATATATTTTTTCTCATTGTTTTACTTTGAGGTGCTTAATATATTATATAATGCACCAGACATTTTCTTTTTGTGTGCAGTTTATATTGTGCTTATGCTACGAGGCAAATTAAATGTAGTTTTGTGTAAACCTACGCAAGTCTATGATGGGACCGCCTTTATTCACATCACATATTTTCGTGTGTATTTTTTCTAATATTGATGATTGTTGAAATTGTTCGAAAGTTGATATGCATAATATGGCTTAACAGTAGGATGAGTTAAGTCATGGTCATGATTGCATATATGAAACTCGATTGCTGATATTACTTGTAATTCACGTCACAATTTAAGACTGCGATATTGCCCATCGGAGTAAACCGATGATTTTCTGAAGTGGTTTTCGTCATTCACGGATATTTATGGTTGCCTGAAACACTTGGATTAACAAACGGATGAGGATGAGCAATCATTTAAGTACAAGATTCATGAGTGGGTTATACACACGTCAATGAATCCATCAACTGCACAATGTGTTAAAGTAATCATTGTTAAAATTATCATCGGGTTTTGTTTGCAATGTCACACGTGTCATGTCACAGCTTCAAAACATTTCTCTCAGTAAATGCTAAGAGTTGGAACAAATCGTACATTTTAAAATTATGTACTCTGAAACGTTACCTCTAAATTATATTTCTGCGTTAAGAGCGCATAAAAATCAATGTTAAATTTTTTTAATAATGGAAACGACACTTATTAGACTTTTTTGTAGAGAAACAAATACTTTGCGTGTTATTCATCGTACAGCTTGGCAGTGTATTGAAAATCCCATAATGATTGTAAGGAAACCGATTTATGAAGTAAAACGAATCTTTTAATCACATTGATTTTGGCTATCTCACCTCACCTACAAGTGGTGCATACATAGCTCAGTCTACCCACATTTTTAAAATCCAGATGAAGGTAATGCTTTTTACAAACAAAAAATATCACAGTGCATTGCATTGGTAAGAAAGTTTACTGATAAAAGTTGTCTCCTTTTTTAAAATGAACCCATAGTGTGATTTTTGTTTGTCACTCTTTTTTATTTGGAATTGTCATTGCCAAATTTCAATTTTAGGCTAAATCATCTCACGTAAATGTGTCGAATTAATGTGCTGAACACTTTCGAATGATCAGTTTGCAACTTTTCAATATCTACTGTGAAAATCAAATACTTCAGTGAGCATTAATAACTAATACCAAATTAAAAAAAACAAGAAGTAGAGCAACGAATTAAAAGGATGCTGTATCGAGAATCGGTTCGGATAGAATTATAAAAGTTCAAGTGTTGGTCCGTTCCAGTTTGTCACCAATACGAAATGCAGACAAAGATGCGTAATTGTATCATTTAAATCCAATATTTTTTATACATGATTCCAATCAAATATATTTGTCTGATATATGTTAAAAATTATAGACTGAAAACTAGTATAAAACTCATGAAGTCAGTTGAAGCTTGATATACATTGCAAGTAAGGGAGAGACTGCTCATTAAAGTACATTTGTCCATTGCTCAATATAAATGCAGAAAATTTCCGTTATATGCATAAGTTGTACAGTATAAAGTACAAACCGTGATCAAAATCTGCCATTGTATCTTATTTGGTATGAGTTTACGTGAGGCCAAGAAAACCTAAAATTGTGTACAACTTAATCAAGCTTCAGCCATATTACTTAATTTAATATGGTACATTAACACGTTGCATCATTTCTCGTTTTTCCAAAATGCTGAAGCATCTAATATTTTATGCAACTTTGACTTCCATGCTTTCACATTTCAATCAGCAATTTCGATAACTTAACGTAATAATGTATTAATAGTGTTGTGATTTTGATTCAACTTTTAAACACTGAGCAATATCTGAGATGTCGCGACAGCTTTTATGAATGTACTGAATTAGCTTGAATTCCAATATATCTAGTTCACTCGGTGCCACCACATTTTGTAACCTTTAATCATCATTTATTTTGGACAGTGAAACAAGCAAAATTCTATGAAATTGACACCCACCTTAGGAATCTAGAAAATCTGATAAATCTAATGTATTTTCAGTAATGAAAATTGAACACGTTGCATCACATGAATTTCTAATCCTTATGTTTTCCCTAGCAGCATTCATGTATATACGTTTTAAAAGGCATACAACATTAGAAAAATATGTAGTTTTGTTTTAACTAACTTATGAGGATACGAAATACACACTTACTAAAGGCCTGTCGAAGAAACATTAAGCTATTACTTACCGCTTGCAAAACAAATGAGTTATTAATGGTTGGTAATTTTATTATCCAGTACATAATGATGATATACATTCAGATAAAATCGTATTTGAGCTGAGAACAAGCTATAGGTAAAGATACACAAGTGTAAGCATCTTTTACTCATTTCCCAAATCCTTTTTATCGAAGGAAAGCTGGACTGGAGTGAATTACAAAGCTTGTCGTCTTCAAGCCGTGCATGCATTTATTCATAGGGAGTTAGACAAAGCATAGTTGGCACTTTGGCAGCTCGACAGCAAGAAGTATACCTACATGCTGTGCGTTGTTGCGACAAGAAGAGATCAGAGAACGGGGCGAGTTCTTTGGTACTCCGATCATACAAACATTTTGCTTCAGTTGCGTCTCTGCCGTTGTGAGAACAAGATCTCTGTACTCTTGGTCCTCTCGTCAGTTAACCCATGTGCCATGTCGTGAAATTCTCACTGAAAGTGAATGTTGAAAAGAAGTGATAAATAGGTATATTATGCGACCTTTGAATAAATCAATTGCTCTCTTTCTCTAAAGAAAACACAGAGTTGTCTCAGTTGATAGACTAGAGGCGCCTCGTTGTTGTGTGCCAAGTTTATTATATGAGCTGTCGAACTGATTACAAGTCTGTTTGTTGGTCAATGATTTGCATGTTATCATTTTCTCACCGTGCGTACTATTATCTTTAATATAAAAAACTGCATAGGCTGCCTTTGATTAAAGCATCCGTGATATTGGTGAAGTCCAGCCTACTCATACTTTCTCCCGGTTCGAATGAATAATGTGAAGGTTTTCTTTTGAATTCTTGTTTTGTGTATGGAAGTATTTGAAAGACATTTCATCAAGAAAAGATTGCTACCAAATTACATGTTCCATCTGTCACAAAAAATTATCTATCAAGTCAGCTCTAATGCGTGCAATTGGGAAAAACTTTCTTTGTAGAATTACAGGTGGGAAAGCATTAAAGAGGAAATAGAACACAATATAGGAGTGTTAATGATAATAATCTTCTATTGTTGTACAAGCGGATTCCAATCTCACGTGTCGAAAAAAAGAGAAATAAGGTATCCATGACTTATTTTTATTGTAGTTTGACAGTCTTACGTGTCTGTGAACATTAACAGAGAAACTTCACGAAGGCTATTTATCTTTGCAGTCATTTTGGATTTACACCTACATAATCTTTTATTTCTGCAGTTTGTGGTTACAGGTAAGCATATAAAATTACCTATATCCTTCTCATTGTATATACTTGCAATCTAATAAAATGTTATTTAATAATGTTAACATTATTTTTGCTAAGTACATTCACTTTTTAATTAACCTACCTATGCATATTGCTTCGAATAGAGAAAAACTTCATTATTTATTTATTTATGGAAAACCTTTATGGAAAGCTAGCTTTCCTTTTGAAATTATTCAGCTTTTATAGCCCTAATTATAAAGGTTCCGACTTATCTCTCGCTCACGAGTGTTTAGGTGGAAATAAATGCCCCATATTTGGCTGCAAGCTGCTTTTAAAACATTGAATCCAACACTTTGGTTTTATTTCCTTGGCATCGCATGCATGATCATGCGCGTGTAAAAACTTGATCAAGTTGAACAAAGTTCATCATTCCATATTTCAATTTTCATGCTTGTGCCGTTAAATTCAAATAGAAAAACGAAAACTAGTGTGATGTAACAAAAAAATTAAACAAGTATGCTAACACAATGTTCAGCACACTGAAATGGGAGAAATTGACTCAAAACGGAGTAAGTATTAGACATACAAAGTCAGACTTGCCTCTATTGTCAATATACCTATATTCTTTTTATGGAAACAGACGACTTGTGGTGCGTATTTTTATTCATTGTTTCCGGGATATGTTTTTCATGAGATTTTAGGGCCTACAGATTTGAGGTAATAAAAACGCCACATGATATGAAAATAGTGATGGCTCAGAGAAGATACCAGGCTAAATGAAGGAAGTATACAAATATTAGACCGGGTTCATTGGGCTAGTCGACTGCATACTGCATCAGATTATTATTTTTTCCTTGTTCTTCCACACATACGTCTATTTATTTGTGGTTCAGCATATTCGATTTGATCCATCGTCGAATAGACTCATACAGACCAAGTCGGACCATGACACCATGAATGCATGCACTGTGAGTGCCTGTGCATAAAACTGCCCGCATTTTGAGAACGACAGTGAAAGTAAGCAGGAAGCATTTACACTTTTTTATTTAAACAGATCCATATCGCAGACCAGCCGTCGTAGACTTGTCGACGAACCGAGTCGGTATCGTCTGACTGATCATGAATGAGTTACTTAAGTATATTAACAATAACAATGCATACTGCATGCCGTGACTGCATTCGTTGAGTTTAGTTATATAATGCACATCTACTTGAAATGCATTAAAGTTTTCGATTATAGAGAGGTATTTTAATTGTATTAACACAGAGACACGTTTTATGCGTAACCTTATCATCTACTTAGTACTCATTACTCATTATATCATTCATGCCAAAATGAAGGCACTCGGCTCAGCAATTCACATCATAATCATTAATTTTCTCGTTAGCTACATGAACATTTCATTGATTTTTTTCCCAAATGAATCAAATTGAAAAATGCAGTATTTTACCCAGAAACATGTTTAAGTATTGTCCTTCAATTCTAGATATCAGCTTCAACTACTCAGATTCTTTGAGAAAATCCAGTCAATCAGTCCCCTTCCTGAAGTTGTTCACCATTTTATTGGACGCTAAAAAATGTGATGATGGACTTGGATTGTAGCTCCAAGTAGATTTGAAAATATCTGTTTTGCGTGTTCCCACATCGTTTCATCGAATGTGATCATTCATTCGTTTGCTTTTCATGTTTTGTCCTCCTTCAAACTGAAGCTAAGGTTGATGATGATGATGGTGGTGATACCCGGTGGTAATAACTGGATGCGTGTGCGAGTGGAATTTTTGGTTCATGGCTTTATGATTAGGTGCTTCTTAGGAGAATCCATAGTAGCTCTATTTCACAAACAAATATTGTGTTCACAACACATTTACTAATACGTGGATGTTGTTTTTGTTCCGACGGTGAGAATCATTACTGCTTTAACTACGGAATCCATAAGAGCCGAAATGGTAAAAGGTGTGTGCGTTTTTCTCTGTAATTTCCTTTGACTAAATCCCCCTCCAACGATACACATTTGGCGACAATAAAATTCTTAAAATTGACGTTCGTTAGGTAGGCATAATGTGATTTGGAACGTTATTACGTTTAAATGAGTAAGCTTAGAGCTTAAAATGATCTTCCCTTATATAACCAGCTGAAAACAAGCAATTGGCACCCATATACAATGACAATTATGTGAGATCATTGCTCATGGATGTGTACTTTATGTTTCAAACTTTAATCGACTTGTGTGTTTATTGCCATTCACGCCAACGTTCGTAACTCAGGGTTTCGGTATTAAAATAGACGACAATTAAGCGTATTAACTTTACATGACACGTTTCAAACAGGCGGAAAATGTTTAGAGGAAGGTTTTTTGATAATGACTAAATCGAGCCGCTGGGACACAATTATAGAAAAGAGAGAAAAACTGTGTGACAGACCACACTCCGACTCTACGACTGTCTAGAATAATATTTTAGGTTATAAACAAATGATATTACTACTGCATTAGGTCAGGATTAAGCGTGTGTAATGACGTGCCTACATTTAAACATGAATTTTTGATCCTCTTAACGTTTCATACGAGGATAATTCATGAGCAACATTGATGTAAGCTATTCGAATCTTCCCAAAAAGGATATACTCATGGTAGGCAGGGTATTTGTAAAAAATGTTTTATCCGTTTTACGAACACGGCTGCCAATAATTCTATTAAAAATGAGATAAGTTTCCACGCAAACTATTTCAAGGACAAGTTATGTAGATTGTGACTAATTGAAAGACTGGGGCTTCTATCTGTCTGCCAGAAAACTAATGATCGCTTGCTGGATTTCTATGTAAGTTGGACAAATGGACTACCTCAATACTGAAAGTAATGCGTATGTTTTTATGTGTTTGCTAGAGATTTTTCCTACACGCTGATGATGTACGGAATGTGAAGTTTTAGGTGCATGTAATGCAGGCTTCGTGACCTTTGCGGGAAAATTATTCCAAATTATGCTTAAATACGATGAAGGGCATGGTCACTAAATGCATATCATAAAAATTGTCTGGAAAGTCTGGATTAAAAAGAGTGGAAATGAAAAGTAATAAAATTAAAACAGCATAAAGGCTCATAAGTTTAAGTACACGGAGACATGAACAATGCACACGAACGAGACGGTTGGCCATTATGGAACACGGAGAGTGCTCACTTTTTACATTTGTTTTATGAAATGCATAAAAATCGTGCATGTGTATAAACAGACACCTTAATGTACCGATTCTTTCTGCATCGTCGTTGTGTACGCTTTCCCTTTACCTCTGTGTCTGACTGAGCTATTTGCTGGAAACAACCCTCTAATCGTCATTACAACCACTTAGTTTTTACGCTTCTCATATTATCCGACAAACTAATGGCCTGACTGACTGAGACTAACAAACTGTTTGGCACATTGCTCTCCATCTCAAAAGAACATTTTTCTCAATGACTACATGAGCATTAAATTTGAGGGATAATTTATACAACAACGACCACTGGAAAAAACATTAAGGAGTTTTTTTTCGTGGAAAAAATGTACACCGTGCTCCATCCTCTCCTACTGTGTTGATGTCGAGTAATGAATGAATGCATCAAGAACAATTGCTCAAAACAGGGGCACATCATCACCATCATCAGAGGTTTGATGGCTTGTGTTTGATTGAACCGACAGAGCCCCAGAAAGCTCTAAAATATTGGGAAGTTGGCGGTGCATTCGTTAGTGGTGTTGGGTAGGCAGGTAAGTAGATAATGAAAATGCAAAGTAAAAAGCAGCATTCTTTGAATTTATTATTCAATAAAAGTTGTGTTCGAAAAATCCTGCACATGGCTTATAAAAATGAATCTTATTTACCAATGAATACAAGCCGTAAAAAGCGTTTCTACTGACGCATAGAGTATAGGCAGTAATAGGTACTCACGTCAATAGTTGTTGAGAATAGTAGTTGCAAGAAAAAGAAGCGTCCCAATTCCAAATTGTACAGTCCAACTATTCCTCTGACTTGACTTTGGATTCGGTTGTCTCCATTTATGCACCATGTCTGTTGGAGTCCACGTAACGCAACCGAACAAATGACTGACAAAGTAGTTTTGTGCGCCAACCAGCGAAAAAAAGCATGGATTTTATGTGTTTTATCATGCATACGCCGCATCTTCGAACTACCATAACCAAAGTAATAACAAAGTTTTTAAACATAATTTTACTTTTTTTCCTATCTCTCCTTTTGAGCATTTCTCGATGCATACAGCTTCAACATCAATACCTTTTTTTCCAGTATAGCTTTGATACTGTCTAGGTCCAATAATAGATAGACTCTTTTGTCTTCGTCGTGAACGAGTAGTACATAAGTGTGGGCATTATAGGTAAAGGAAGCACGTACTTGTTTCTGCTTCAATATCAACTTGTAATGAAAACTGTAAGAATCAGCATTTCATTGGTATATTATCAAGGTATTCATATTACATAAGATCTTCATATTACGCAGTGTAGGTTATACTTTGGTCTACTTCCGTTCTTTCCTCGATTGTGCAATGTGTGTGGGAATGACTAGTTGTTCCTCAGGATTATATTAACATTTAGGATAATTTCATGTTCCTGTTCGGTAATGCACATCCGAAAAAACAACAAAATAAAGTGGAAATCTAGGCCAAGCGAAAGGAAAAAAGTAATAAATGGAGAGAAATAAAATTTCAGGAGGAGGCGGACGAATAATGGATGAAACTCATCAGAGAAGAAGTGAATTACAAGGAAAGTTCCCGTGTCTCTCTCTCTCTAAGCTCATTGGCGCTTGTATTACTTACCTATATAGCTTTTGGCATGAATGGATCCACAGATTTTGAACTTGACATGAAAGAATCAAGATACGAAATGGATCCAAAACCAATTGTATTAACGTCCAACATCTTATAGAAGTACCCTAACAAAGCCAAAAAAACATTTTTTGGTACTAAAACTACAATGGCATTATATACGTTCGGTTACAAATGTAAAATAAACTTAAAGTGCTGAGTTTAAAATATGTTATAGCGTTCTTTTTTATGGCTTAACTCTCAGTCAGTCTCATCGCCATTTCGAGCATGTGATTTCAAAAGCGTGGCCGCTATTCTCACTCCCAGGGTGACGAATCGATGCTTGAACTATTGTTTGGAAATTTGTGAAGCTTAAAATCTGAGTTGATTGTACTTTTTCAACGAAGTAACTTTTTTGCACTACTTTGCACCAGTTGTGCAATAAAAAGCTAAAATGCATTGTACACGAACGCGAAAACACAATTATGCAAGGAGATTTATTGGGAATAAAAGAAAATTTATGAATTTCCTCTATAAAATATACAATGCAATGTGATGACTCCAAGGTTTTTTGAAGCGCCTCAACTATTGGCAAATTATGTTCTCCACTCATCAGCACACACGTTCAACATTAGCTCCAGCACAGCATTTTCATGATGATGGCCCATCCTGTTTCACATACAATACAATTACTTGACATTTATGCAGACGTGTGCATATCGTGTAGGAGGTAAAATAAAAACGATCATTCCATTGTCACAGCAAAAAGGAAGGTGAGCTTTGTTGGCTAGCATGGGACAATAAATTCTTAACCTTAGGATAATACATTTACATCGTTGCACTTTACACTAGCATTGATAGAGAAGGGTGATGTCAAGCAGCAACAAAAAAATCCGCAAACCGATATGCACGCAAAATTTTTCTCGGGTTTTATGATTCTCTTTCAAGCTACTCCAAGTTTCAAAGTGACACTGAACAGGAGTAGTGATAGGAAACTTGTGCCTGTACTTAAAAAAGATATAGACAAAATCGATGACCTGGTTCACTTTTTCTATTTTCAATGATTCAACAAACAAGGTATTTGCTACTCCCGATGTTATGCAATAACCTGCCAATAAAGTTTATTGTTCGTTGGGATAATGAAACTGCTTATTATGTGGAACATATACCACCAATTTCCATGTTCTGTGCACACTGACTCAGTTCATAGATATTTGTACACTTTTATGTACGTCGTCATGTCGTCAATCTTTTATAAAGAGGAATGATGAGATGATCATATCTCTAAAGAAGAGAAGAACCAATTATGTTGAATCCTTCCATTGCCAGACTGTGAATGACGAACTATGGGCTATTATTATCCAGGTACATCAACTCATTTATTGAATGAATGAAGAAGAATGATACATAGAATTACAGTACATAAATTACTGTGATGTATTCAAGAAATTGCACATTCAGCCAAATGCAATCTTAAATGCATAACACCCACATGTGTACCGTTTCTAAGAACATTGTTTTCAAAAGTAAAATATGGGACGAAGAAAACTATGCTAAACTAGGGCTAATGTAAAATCGTGAATTACCGACAGTACAAGTATGTTGGATATATCGATTTGAACTTGATACAAAGATCATAATATTGTTGATGCTTCGGGTTAATGCCCAAATACCCAGGTCTTAGTTTTGTCTTGATTGGATGATACTGTATGTATGTCAGTAGTAGAGGGGAAAAGGTTTGAAAAAACATTTACCAGATTTCCGACATGAGCAGATGCAATATTAATTTTTAGATGTTTACCTACTACTTCACACTCACTCTTAACAAATTAAGCATCTATCTACTAGACATGTATGTAAACAAGTTTTTCTGCTTGCATATACATATTAGAAAATATTATGTTACTACGAATTCATTACACTACAAACCCTCCTCTTCCTGCCGATTCAACACATTCTACTTACCGCTGCTGCCGCTGTCCCTACATATTACTTCAATAATACTCATTCCATCCATTCACAATTTTTTTATCACACCAAATACCGAGGCAAGGTGATGGTTGTTGTGACTACCATAATGGTTTTTAGGGGGAACAAATCCAGGATTTAAGCACTTGAAGGATCCTCTGGAATTTTCATGGATCCTCCTATGTCACACACATTTACACATATAATTTCCCAAAACGCTAATGTTAATTCCATTGATGCATGAGTGCGATGCAGTCACCATATCTAAAATTGGAAGATGCTGGTGGTGCATGGAGTTACTAATGCCACTGCATATAAATATTAAATTATTATCCGTTTCTCAGCCCTTGAACATTTTACTTTTTATTTTGTTTATATCATCATGTTCAGTCTTTTTTGCTTTGCTTTTGTACTCCTCCTGATTTGGTCATTCTGAATATTCAGAATTGAATGATAATAATAAAAAACCTTTGTTATTCTATAAGCCCACTGCATTGCATTTTATGTATAAATTGCTTCTATGATGACTGGCAGATTATTCTTCGGCACGACTCTGAAAGACTTAATACCTCTTATTTATTCCGTTATATGTATTTTCCCCAGTGCAATGTAATGTAACAATCTAATTGTATTCCTTGTCGGCGGCACACGTTGGGCTATGATTGTTGTTGTTAGTTAGGGATCTTTCCTTACATGCCTTTTATGTCATTTAACGCATTTATCGAACCCAGAATTAAATGAACCATGCATTTTTTACACGCTTTTCTAGCTGGTGGAATCATGTGCATCTGCGTGTGTGCTCATCGTCCTCATCAGCACCATGGTCAGCACAATTTTTATGTACAGCAGAGGAACCAAGAGAATGCACAACATTGCACTTTTATCTCCAGCGTACATTAATTCTTTTTGTTGGTTGCAAATGCAACGTTGATGATGATGATGACATTATGCAGTCATTCACCAGAAGAGAAAAAAAAAACTATTTTCAAGAAGACAGCTGCCAGGGACACAAAAGGCGAAATATGGTGACAATTTATGCTCCTACCACTTGCGTTATGTTTGTACTAGCGCAATCAGTCAGTATCTTTATCTGTCGTTACAACTGTGTTATATGCATCCAACAGTGTGTAGTACTCAATACCCTCTGCTGCTTTTATCTCATCCTAAAGACATCGTGTGCAACAATTTTATTACACCTTCAGTAAGAAAGGAAAGAATGTGCTACGCCCTACGGATATTATTCCAGGGTGTGCATAGTTGATCGTAATGTAGAAATTCTTTGGAGGTAAATTTTTATGCGTGTAACTTTAGACGGCTTAAAACTCTGAGACAATGCAATCCCTACTGCAATGAACTTTGCTTATCACGTGTACTTGACACAGATTACATTTTGTATGTTATCCTTTCTTCTTTTAATGAGAAGGCTTTCTCTACTCACGGGAAAACAAGCTGCATGCATCCTCATAATTACTCACCACCACTCTATAACTGCCAAGGTAACGAGAGCTTGATGAAATCATTGAAAATGATGTAATTTGACCCATTAATTTGTGAATCATCGTGAAATGAAAAGTACGAGTAAATATGTAAGTGAGAAAGAGTTGCACAGTGTTCACTAGCTTGACATTTTGCTGAATACAGGTACACATGTCGTACATACTGCGTCTCTACGTCTACTTTTTTCAAACATCATTTGATACATTTACACAGCTTTTCTGCTCGTTTTTATACCTTCTAAAATATCATCATTAAATTAATAGCTACATAATTTGTTGCTGTAAAGCGCATCCATAATAGGATTTGAGGTAGAACATTTTTGCATTCAAAAATTTGAATACAAGCTGACTTGCTGAATATCAAATGCAGAAAACATGAGTTTGTAGCAACCACCACAAAACACGAATTTTGTTTAGAAGAATCACTTAAGATGCATTACATCATTCTTCAAATCGATCAATAAGTAAATTAGTAAATAGGAACTAGAAACAAGGAATAATTACCTCATGTAACAATTGTGTAGTTGGCGTTCGCAATTTTTTTAGCTCGCATAAAATTGTCAGACATATTACAGCATTCAATTTCTACCAAATATTTAGCTTATCTCATCGTCGATGACATCATTTGCTTCATGTTTCGGGTTGGAATACTTTTTTATTTATTTAGCTCATGAGAATGGTTTTTCGTTGCAAGAAAAGAAAACGACTTGATTCATTATTCATCAGTATCAAAGTTAATTGCGTGACAGTCATTACGATTCAAAGATTTAATTTTTCCATAATGTGTAGGGAAGCGCATACCATAGGTATGCATATTATTATATATCTGTGCAAAACACAATGTACAACTTGACGAATGAAGTGGCGGAAAAATATAAAGGAGTTATTTCATCTTTAAAAATGTTAATGTTACATGGGAACGACTTGAAAGTAGTTCCAGATTCCATTTAAATATACCAAGATGGCTTTCAGATAAGATTTCCAACCTATAATTATCCAACATTATAGTAATGTTTATTATGTTTTTCTTCACAAGACATCTTATTGTATAGCACGCCCGATTGACGAGAACAAATGCAAATTTTTGCACATTGTGATCTCCTTGTTGTACAAACCCTTGAATTGTATTGCACAGCCAACAAATAAACAATGCAGCAATTCACCTTCTTTTGTTATTAGATGACTATCACTAATAGCTAAAAATAGGTATTTCAGCAGAAAATACAGAGGAAAACTTCAAGAAAGATTGTTATTTTTCCGACCGATATTGAATACACCAATTTTTATTGCTTTCTTTAAGCTCAGTATTATGGCGGCGAAATGATTGCAAGTTGCTTCGTTTGGTTCCAAATGGTCAGTCCCACTTCCTCCAAAGTTTGCTAAACTGTGCCATGGTCACTTTTGGCAGTAATGCATACACAGGTTATTGAAATAAATTATATATCGGCTGTACAAAGTTGAATCGTGTTTCAGATTCGTAAAACTTTGTGTTGTAAGCATGGAAAGTAGCATATTTTGTAACTATTGAATTCTGCATTTTAGGTGAAATCGCATATTGATGAGAAACTTTGAAACAGTATCTTAAATATTTACAAGCAATTGACAACTAGGAACAAGATAGCAAATAACATATTTAACTGTTCAAGGTCCAAGAAAGCATTATAGTGTAATCATAATTTTGTTTACTTAATATATTTAACGAATGGTAGAAACTCTTGTTTTTGGTTAAGGAGAACAGTACAAGTGTATGTGTGAAAAAACAAGTTTAAAAAAAAATTAAACAAAGGGAAGAAGCGCATCTAACTTAAAAGAAGAAGCTTAGCCCTACCGTCTACGTCTGTTCCAACAACCTTAAAAACGTTGAGAAGCCATTAAAAATCCCATTATCTTTTTAATGATCTCCTTGCTCTAATATCAGATTCATTTGAGGGATCATGCGATAATCTTAGGATATAAAAATTAACGGTATCTTGCCTCGCTTATTTATTTATTATTTTAGGCATTTTATATTGCTCATGTATTTTTCTCGAGTTTATTTATTTAACTGTGCATAGTTTCAAGAAAACCCTTGCTAATCAGAATACGTCCAGCCCGATTCGCATTTAATATGGTTTGGCACTAAAATCGTTTTTTAAACGGCTTGAAAGATGATAATCATACACCAGTTTTGTTGACAGAAAACAAATTATGCAAACTCATGGAAATTGTAGCTGTGGTACGCTTTCTTTTTTCATTAGTTTGTGAATAAAATACGGAAAATGTGCTAAGACCACTGTTTACACAACACTGTTCATCTTTCTACATCATGAAACACAATCAGAGTAATCAATTGAAACTCGAAGACCTACTTGGGCGATAGTGATGACGTATTATGTAAACATGTAATTAGAACTAGAACGCTTTCCATACAAAGAACTCTGTTTCCTTTTTGCTTTAACTTAACATTATTACTGTACCATAAACCGGCTTCAATGATTGAAAGGGTGATAAATGTTTCAAGACAGTATCAAAGTTTTTAAAGTGCACAAACTTCCTCTTTCTCGGAGCTTACAAATAAAGTGTATATCGTGTGATACATTATATGAATGCTTGAATGGTTCTAAATTTTCCCCATATCGAAACGAATATTATGTAAGGTGTAGATTGACTTACATTCTGCTTAAATATTACTGCACTACTGCATTTATATCCAAAACATTGTGTAGCACCCACCATTCATGTACTTCTCTTTAAGGTCAAATGTGCCGTAACGTTGCCATACGCAAAAAACGCTAACGATTGGAAAAGTCTTCGTTCCCAAAACGATTTTTAATTTCTTGCTACAGGTTTTTCATGATTATGCAAGACTGCATACAAGTTAAGCATGGAGTAGGTGAGGTGTTGAAATATTCTGTTTTATTGCTGAGTGCTAGAAAAAAAGTCGTACTATTTTCTTTGAAGTGGCAAAAAGCTTGTTTAAAAATATACGTGTAGATGTTGAGTAAGATTAATTGAAGCAACAGAGAGCCCAAATAGAATTTTATTTTCCATCTGTTTGAGTAAATTAGGATTCTTGTTATATACCATTAACTCTTGCGGTAACGCATCCATTTGCATTTCACAGGCTATCACCCGGATCCAACGCAATGCGTGATACGCAAAAGTCTCTATTTATGAAGTCGAAGCACATAATATAAGTGTCAGGTTTTAACTAATTGAAAACTCGTGTTTTCCTTTTAATTTTCAAGGAGTGATTGTATTGCTTTTCAGAAATGCAATTCCACAAAATCATGCGTATGTCAAATTGCATAGCCACCTGTCCGTGGTGGGTTTAAAAGAGGATTCCGTTTGTCAATGTATTATTGTAGCTAAAGGCTTTCTGCCAGCGGAAGTTATGCCCATTAATTTGCAGATTTGTAATACGCTTTATTGCGGGAGCAATATTTTTAAGTGGGTAAATGAATGTGTTCCGTTCAAACATGCGTATCTTAATTAAGATAGTGCAGTGCTTTCATAAAAATAAATCTTTGCTGTGAGTTTATAGTTTGAGGTATTTCATGAATCGTTTCCAACACATAAGAAAAACAAGTATGTAGTATAAACACAATTTGTAACTGTAAGCAAAACAAAGCATTGGAGTAAAATGAAAATGGTACTCTTATGAAATTATTGAAAGCATTGAAATCTGAATTTTAGCAGCAGAGTTACATCATATTTTGACAGGTTGGCGAAATGTCATACAAACTTCTAAATCCACATCGGTTTCACACAATCTACACCAACAGTCTCTAGGCGTTTACTGTGAGACAAAATCTCAATAATTTCGTGCTCCTTTGCGATGCTTTATGGTTATTATGACTGAACATTTGGGAATTGGACATTGGATATGTTGACAATACAATTTTCTCGGCAACAACATTAGCTCACTGGCGACTCTAATTATAAACATAGCATTTGTGCATGCTTAATTATAATGTAACTCATGAATGAATGAATTCTATAAACACAATGATACTTATGCATGCATATTTTCTTGTAAGGTTCCAAGAAAGAGCAACATTGTTCAAGCTGAGTGACGCCGTTGTAGATGAAGTCACCATGCGCTCCACATTAATGAAACGCTGAAGGTGGGTAATATCATGTCTATCATGCACATGGAGCTTGAGCTTCATGGCAAAAAATGAATTTCAAAACAAACACAAGACGTTTTCGATAGTAGCATACAAATGCGAAAAGCTGTGTAGTTTACATTGTGACTGGTAACATAAGCGCCAGCAGAATTGGAGATGGTGTTTTGAACTTTGCGTATTCATATACATGCATGACGGCGTATTGGCGTCAGTTTTTTTTATCAATTTACCATCATCGCTGCCACCGCACTGTCGACAAGCACAGCATTATGCTTGTTCAATAACATGGAACATTGGTTCAGTCAGCGATACTGATACTTTTGACTTTTCTCTGTTGACCATGTATGAATGAAATGGTACAACGCCCTTATAACTTGAAAACTTCTATGAAGACAGCGAGTACTTTTTCTGTTTCATTTAAATGGAATAATTCTAGATATGAATGCTGGGCATGTGTATGCGCGAGTACTCCGTTCGACCATTTAGATTAAGATACGGAGCATTATACTGGTGCAATAACAATTTGTGATATGAAACTAATTACTATCCTACGTTTAACTGGTCGGCGACAGCTCTCAATAGTTGTTTGTGTGTGTGATGAGGGACTTATAATTGCAGTAAACAAACACAGTAAACAGTCTTTGAATTTTATCTTTAATGTACAATGAGGCATTTTATGACACTTGATGACATACGAAACGCATTTTTGGCAGGAGTTGTTGGCAGTGAAAGAGGTCGGGAAAGTAACATAAACGTTTGTTCTTTCAGTGGAGAATCCCACGCAATAAGTTTAATTCAATCATCTACATGCATTGTGTTTAGTGTGCAATTACAATTATTGTTTACATGATTTAGCCACAACTGGATGTTGCTGCGTGGATGGGGAATTAGACATCATATTTCGAAATAGAATTAAATTTTACTTTCAAATTGTTGGTAGGGGTAATAATGGGCATAGGCTGTGGATTGTCGGGTAAATGAGCAAAGCTCTATGTTGACATTGCTTGGTAAATGCCTATAATGGCCAAGTGTTGACGACTAATGACTATTAAAGATGAATCAAAACCGACCAGCCGGGTTCGACTTGATGGATGGATAACATACATAACATCTGTGTGTTCGATACTTGCCTAACACAACTAGTGTAGGAGGAAGGAGGAACTACTCTCTAGTTACAAATCAACTGTGGAAAGTAATCAACTGATGATGCAGGTTCCTCAATTTGTTTTTCTAAATTGGGTGGAAGGAAGAATTTCTTTCTGCCCACCTCATTCTCAAAACTGTTGTTGAAACTAAGGCAGTTTGATGATTTTGCACATGCCATATTATTCTTTATCAAAATGTGTGTTCAATAGAAAATCGTAATTATAAGCGAAATGATTATAAACGCTTATTATGGTTATGCCAGGATAGAGGATTAAAGGAAAACCTGAATCAAGTGTACATTTAAATTTTGTGTAAGCCTTGCGGGGCATCAGGTTTTTGGGAAACTTTGAGTCATCATGAGCACACTGAGTACATATCAAATAAATTACGTCTGAATGAGTCATTTTCACATTTGCAGTCATCACTGCGATGTTTCTGCATAGTTGTCGATTTGTAGCACATAAATATTTGCTCATTTTTGTAAGGGATAATGTCTGTAAATATTTAAGCATGCCAAAGATATTGCACTAATCTCGACAGATTCACATAGTACAATTGAGCTTATCATATCCTAATATCTGCATTTGTGTCAAGTAGGTGGGATTATGTGTGCATCTCCCTGCCAGGATTTTGCATATCTCGTATTTCGGTCTGATAATGTGTGTAGCCCATTTTTGCACGTTCTCATATTACTCATCCAAAATTACATCAGACACGATGGCTGATAGATTTGCTTCGTTGATCTCTTTTTCGTTTTAGAAGCTTGTTCTGATTAAGAAATTTCTGATCTTCTTCATACAATTTGTCGATTCCACTTTTCTTATTTCCCCAGAAAGGTAACAGAACAACATTAAGAATTTTTAGAGCAAAAAATTATCATTAGCGTTATTGTAAGTACTTGAGTACATGGTGCGTTTGCTCTCAAACAAATGACTGGAATTTCCACAATTATATCGTTTTACTTTGTTGTTTATTTGACCTAAAAAGATCCCTGGTTTTTCGATCATTTGTTGTGTGGCATCTTGAGTAGGTACAGTTTCGTATTCTCATAGCCCCTTTTCTCATCATTTTGTTATAATTTTGAATATTGCAATATGTATCCTGTTTTTATTGTGCAAGTTTCCGTCTAGCGACCAACATACATAAAAAGGCATGTTGCATAGATAAAAACAGCACTTAAAATGAATCGCCGGAAACAAGAAAAAGTTGGTTTTATAATGATTGATTTTTATTGTCATTGACTTAGTTTGGAGGAAAATAGGCAAGGCTCAGTGAAAAATGCACTCTGCAACTTTCGTTTTCTTTTTATTGCATTTTTTTGTCAAAAAGAGCAGACAAGAGACTGAGCAGCACAGTATTCTTTGAGTTGATCCAGAATACAGATTTGCTTATTAACTACTGAATGCATTTCATGCAAATGAAGTAGTTACTGTTTTGGATATCCTGTCTGTCTGTGTGAGTAAGATTTTTCAAAAACCCCTTACAGATTGACGCCAACTTTGGTACACTGGTAACTGAGGAAAAAATAAAGACATGAATGAAAGACAAACGGTATTTCAGACCCAAGGGCCAACGACAATCGACAACGGCCAATTTTCGCACAATCAATATAAGACACATGTGGTATCATTCGAAATCATTTTTACCAACAATTATTTTCCCTGTCGCCATTTAGAAATTCGTAACGGTTTTAACGTTACAATTTCATTTTAGATCACATGCATTGTATGTGACATTTTTATTTTCATTTGCGTGAAAACATGACAAATTACAAATTCTTACCACTTGGTGGTTACATTTCGCGATTTACACTGTTCTAGTTTTATATCGATAGATTTTTTTCTCGTGCATGTGCAGCTTCTAGATAATAGGCACATTTATTACTAAATATTGCATACACTGGAACTAGTCTAGACAGTAAGGTCATTCAACCGAAAAAAATGACATTATATTGATTAAATTTATGTAATTTACTCGGAAACTTTCATTAAATGACTCTGTAACTGCGTAAGTACAATTGATTTAGTAGAAAATGAACACTTCATCTATGCGGGCATAACTAGTCAGACATGCAGTTTGCTTTCATTTTCTTATGGGTACAACCTTACCAGAACAAACTAAAGCAAATAAATTTAGTCACTCCGAATTGAGTTGATAAAAATATTGTTGTCCTTCGGACAATAGCAAAAGCATTAATTAACATTCGCTCCGAGTAAAAATGAATGAAAGCAGCATGTCTATATGAATTGCAAACTGATCCATCTCGCAAGCATCCCAACCCCAAGTTCATAGAAATACTAATAACAATGACTGAACATAATTATAAAATTATAATTACTCATGCCTGATGATCTTTGACATTTTTATGAGCTGTCTGATACACATCGTCAAATTCTCGCACTTCCAGTTACCAAGATCATGCAAATCAGTTTGCAGAAACTGTTCAGCTTCATAACGCAAAATTTATTTCTTTTATCGTGAAAACGTAGGTTTAGTGTAAAGAAATTACATATCGCATGTCAGTTCATTGAGACGACCGTTTGCATTCATTATGCCTACATTAACCTGACATCATAGGATAATTAGAGCTGTAACTTGTCGGTGACCTCATACTATGTAATCATAATCAGCCCAGCCAGTTCTCTACTTTTTGCCTCGCGGAATTTAAAATAAATACAGGACAAATCAAAGTAGGCAATCAGTGGGTTCCTCCACAATATCTTTGAAATGACACGGATTTATCCAGTTCCAGTTAGCCCCATTTTTTTCCTACTCTAAATATAAATAATATTATGTGCTGTTCATAACACGTAATATTCGGCTTAACCTACAGAGATAATTGAGGAGAGTGAGTTTCATATGAGCTAGTGATTATTTATTTCGCCTGTCAATCATTTATGGCTAGAGTCAAAAATCATAAATTTTCTTACAGGTTTATGATGCCATCGGCATCTAAACCAATTGTTTTATTGTTTGTGAGCCAGAATATTAATTGCAAAATATGAGTGTCAGCTAGTCATTATTCTCATTGCAATTGTAGTCGTTAATTTTTGCGCATGCATTAACTGAAGCATAATTCATGACAGAACAAAACGTGTATTGATAGTCATGCACTTGTATGTTTCATGGAAATTCATAACAAGCTTTTCTTGAAAGCGTTTCTTACCCATTACAAACCTTTATGAATGAATACCGCACGTTAATAATATTTTTCTTTAGTGCTAACAACTACCTTTTGTTTCTTCACATTACAGACGAAGAATCCAGAGCTGACGAAGGATTTGTAAAAGTACTGCAGCTTGGAACAAATTTGTAAGAGTGTGCCAAGGAGTTTGTCTTCCTAGTCCAGTTCTTTTAAAAACGAAGACATTTCACGGAAGAAGATTAATTGTTGTCTGCCACCACCTTGGCACTTAACCCTTTTTCAAACGACGTCATCCCAACAAATCTACCGCCTTTGGTGTAACTGTAAGTACCCAATATGTTTTCTCTTTTTTATCCTCTTGGTTAGAAAAGTATCCATTAAATATATACTCAAGTTAAGCTACTTGCCCTAACTCGGTTCTCTAGTCATGACTCTTCTTGACAAGCATGCAGCCAAATTATTGCAACATAAAAGCAAAGTAAACACAACATCTTCCGAAGTAAGAATCATAATATTTTTAAAGCAAAGAAGGAAGTAAAAGAAAATTAAATATCTTACTGGAAAACAGAGAAAGAGAAAACGCTAAAAAATGCAGAAATGCCAATGAAAAAAATCCGTGTCCCCTTTTCACCACTTTTTTTGCCTTTTCCAAATACTTCACATGTCAAGTTGGTAAAGGAATAAATGCAGACCAGGAAAGAAAATGTTGAAAATGCTGCTGTGCTTGCGGCGTGGAAAATAGCATGCATTTTAGTACTCACATGAGACTAAACAAAACTCATGATTCTGTTTTCTAAAGAAGACATAAATTTCGAAACATCTCCGGTGTGGTATTGCTTTTAAAAGGTAAGTGATGTGATGTGGTGGTGGTGGGAAGGAGGGAGCTCGAGAATAAAGGAAAAGACCTGCTGCTCTTAATTTTTATCCAAGCCATAATCTCCATCGCCCATGTTCAGCATTCATTCTTAGCACAGTGGAATGGAATGTTTGCTTATGTTAGAGAAATCATCATCACATCTTCTTTACAAGTAGGAAGCAGAAGAGGAGAATGTGTGAAATGTTGAATGTGTAAATATAACCAGCAAAATGATATTTCTTTTTACCCACAACTTGCAACCCAGATATTGCAGCATCTCTGTAGATACTAAACACAATGCACAATGGCAGTGAGCTGTTCTTAAAGAAGAAGAAGCATGTTTTATGTCAATGAAACATTCAACTTTAGGAATTTCAAAATGCAAAAAATATGCCTCTTCATTTCGTCAAGACTGTTTCAGTGTTTCAGTTTAGCTCTGGGCTTCTATGTAGATATTAACTATTCTGAAGAAAAACGAAAGAGTACAATATTCTCAGTGGGAACAATGAAAATGTTGAAATTCAATATTAGATTATGTGCATTTTAGAAACATTTCTTGAAATGCAAATATTTAAGTTTTAAAATCATTCTGATTGAGTGCTCTGTGCTTAGCTTAAATGTTGAAACTCAAAGATGAAAATGCACTTACCGTCCTCAGTGACATTTTGTTTAATGCAGATTGTAATCAAAATGCTATCTGATCCAAGCTCTCGGTAGTATGCACGTGCTCTGACAAAAACACAGTGCCATCCAATCAGTTTTTGCATTGTTGAACATTTTAAGCTTAGACATATCAGTAGAAACTGCAATTTTATCCAATTTATTTTGGCAAGCTGTACAACTTGCATTAAGACTGTCTCTTTAAACATCTTGTCTAGTTTGATTACACAATTATACAAGAGCGTCAACTATTTCTGCACTTGTGTTGTACATTATTATATCCTCCAACTCAAAGACATCAGTCATTTTGATATATATCCAAATAAAACTGTGTCACTGACAATGAGATAATTTACTCTAAATGGAGTCACATTAATATTCCGTCATTAATATTAAATGTGAGATTGTGAAGTGTCAGAACCGGCAACATCGCTCTAAAAGTCGTGTATTCTTGTATATATTTTCTTCAGTTGCCCTGCGTTACAATGCTAATTCATGTACACAGATTATTATCAAATTGATCAAATTTGGTTTGCGTTTCCTGGTATCCTAGTCTCTTTTCGTTTTGATGGGAAACTTGCTTTTTTAATGTTTCTATTGAAGTAGTGAGAGCCACTCTTTTTAAAACATCAAGTCAGTGTTATAGATTGGATGTAATTATGTAAGCTGGTCTTTTAATTTTTTACTGCAGGTTTTCGTATGATCCGAACTTTTTTGACTTTCATGGAGTGGTCATTGTACTTTGTACATGACCGTCCAAACATCCTTCGAGTTGCAGTAATATGGATGTATTTTTGAATTTATAACGATGATTAATAGTTCTGTCTCCAAAATTTAAAAGACTTTGACAACAGTTGGTCGGACCATTTATTGTTGAGAAAGGAAACATATTGTTTTCGTTTGATACGCAGCAAAGTTGCATCTCACACGAATATCATGCTTCTAAACATAGAAACTCAAATGGTAAAAGAGTGATGACACAATTTATTCCTTGGACATTTCACAAAAACACGCAATATATCATATGCATACATGTAGTTTTTGCAAATCTCACTTCCCGAAACCGAGGATTTATTTAACTTTGCGTTACATTCTATCTATTTTTCTTCTGATTCTGAGATTTGCTCTGTGAAACTCTTCCATAATATCATGTAACATTTTAGCCAGTTCTGAATTGAACAAAATGATGTTGGCTGAAAGCACAATCAATCTTGGACCTATTCGGTTTCCAGGGATCCAGATTTTATTTACTGACTGGACGCTCCCTTGCATATTTCCATCCTGTCCGACAGGCACACCTTCAACACATATTATTTGTTACAATGCTGCCGTACACGGTCATAAAAATTTAGGCCAAAATTTTCTTGGTGTTGTCTGCGTTCAGCACGAAGAGATAGAAATGCACGCGCTGCACGGGATATAAATAGCGATAGCGACAGATCCTCAATCAAAAATAAGTTTTTTTTATAGAGTTCGAGTTCAGTGTCTAAACGTAAGAAAAATATAAATACTTTTTTTATGTACTCACAATTTTCGAATTAAAGGTGCAATCTGGTTGCTTATCAAAAAGAAAATCGACATTTAATAGCTACACAGCGGGATCTACCTTACAAAATGAATACGTACAAGATTACGTCCGAATTCTAGAAGATTTATGGATAAGATTTGTATTGAGACAAACGCGAGAGTCAGTTTTGTCTTGTGAAAAATTCACTTTTTTTCATTTTCACCCAATTATTTTATTTCGACTAAGCATCCAGCTTTAAAAGGTTGGGCATTTACGACTGTCGGGAACCAGGAGAACATTGCTTTTTGCTTTTTTTACTTGACCAAAACTGATCTATTCGTAGATAGTGTCACTCTAAAATCTGGTGACATGAAAGAAATTAGGAAGTTCGAATTAACCTTTTTCAGTCATTTCATGCTCACGCATGTTCTTGTCGATATGATAATTTTTTTTATACAGGAAGGAAAGAGTATATGTCAAACACGTGTTGAGTAATGAGCAAATAGATGAGTTTGATTATATATTCATATATACCTGGTAGCACACAATATCCTGCACCTATTCAATATTACTAATATTATTTATTATTATTATAGTTCGTAACTATACCAGTTACAAGGATTCAAGTATCGTAGTAATTGAAACTATATAGCTTGTCATTAGCACGTATACGGTAAGCTACTGCTACTGCATTCACTTTTACTGGTGTTATCCCTAGTGTTAGGTATGTTATGATGATAATAATCCTGCTTTGCACGTCCATGTCGAATCAAAGTTTGAGTTGTGTCTGTCTGACAGGTTCCGTAGCCTGCCTGGAGCATAATTATCTGCTTCGTTAATTTAAAAACACATGGGCTGAGATACTAGATGCCAGAGGGATGATAACAACCCACGTTGTTTCTTTAATATTTTGTACAAAAGCCAACAGCATTATCTTAAACATAACATTGTACTTTGTAAAACAACTGCTGTCCACATGAAGGGATACATAATAAACAAGACGTATCAACATCTACAGATCTTGACTTGACACTGTACTACGAACAACGACTACTACCACAGCCATTGCAACCGTCGTGTCTTGGCTGACTAAATGTATCGTCCTTTTCATAGGAGCAACAACGTGGCTTGTCAAAAGGAAAGCTTCTATTCATACACATAATTTTGTGCTCAAATGGATAGATAGATGATTGCGATTATAATGCACTTGTCGTGTCCACTGTGTGCTTGATTGACGAATAAACGTCTTGCATGAGCCTTTTCTCTGTCCGCTACTGTTTTTTCTACACTTTGCCTTTGTTGTAATCTTGTTTTCGCTAATAAGGAATACCAATTGTTTGGATATATTTTTTATTTCGAATTTTAAAAGATTTCTCGAGTTTGAATCGTAAACAAGTTATGCACACTTTTGTCTGCATTTTTGTCATACTCCCTGTCGGCAGAGATGAAGTCATGGAATTAGTACATGATATTGTCATCATTTATTACACATGTCATTTAATTGAGTCTTAGAAGCAAACAAAACTGTGCTGGACACTGTAACATACTATATTATACATTCATTATTTATTTTAAATATTAAAGTTTTAAAACAGATACAGGTGTAGAATCAGTTTCCAATCCAGTTTACCTGGGGTTTTATGCTTTTTAAAAAGTGCTCCTGCTGACAAATAAATACATTTAGGCATGTGCTTGTCACATTTTGTAAGTGCTGCGATCAAACAAATGGATAACAAAATAAATAAATATGAGAAGATACTGTAAAACACATTTAAGCAGTGTATCATGTAAGTATATCGCATGCAAGCAAGTTCCATAAACTATTAGATAATAATATTATGTACATTTTCTTGCAAAGTTTCATGAGCTTAAAAGAAAGCATTGTATACGTAGTGTATAATACGCATAGATACATAAACCTGCATCATGCATTACGTCGCTGCATTATCGCGGTTCGCACTCATTCACGTTCAGTTCACGTCTGCAAACAATTTTTATTTTGTGAATAAAAATGCGTATCTTCTGTTTTTGGTATTGGTCCGGCAAACCTGCCTGTCAGTCACTCATTCTTTTTGAGCACGACGACGTGTAGTGGAGCAACTGCAACATGTTCTTCTCCATCGGAGCCTCCTTTAATAGTTGTTCCTCTATCAGTACAATTAAATGAAAAGCAGTTATATAGCATGATGGGAAGAAAATTGTTTAAAGAAATTCGTTCAGTCAGTCACTTATTTTCGCCCGTCCGTCCAGATCTTCATCAGCAATCATCAACGTCGTGTGTGTGAGAATGTATCGAATGTAAATGTTGCATGAATGTAGGTAGTTACTTCCACCCACCCATTCATTCATATATTAGCATCGCCTTGGAGCATTTTGTAGGATATTTGTTGGCTCATCTTGCTCGTTTCCTTTTTTATTAATATCTGGTTCATTTTCTCAAAAGGTATGGAGGCAATATACATGAATCTATTTCATGAGAAGTTATACATCTAGTAGAAAATAAAATGATAACAAATGGCAAAAAACATAAGCGCCGCATGAGAATATTATACGAATACATCATGGTTTGATACCACGTTTTGGCTGTCCAAAGAGTGACGCTCGAAAAAGGTGTGGTAAATAATGTAGGAAAAGAATGAATGAGTTTTAAAGTTGAACTTGAACATTGAATTTATGACTAGAAAGCAGGGAAATTAAAGTATCGTCTTGATTGCACTTGTTTTTTGTTCATTGGCTGGACTGCTTATATGCATGTGCATCAAGCAGTTGCATTCTCATGCATTTCTAAAATGAAATTTTCACGAATAGCATCACCCACCATCATATCGTCTCCATCATGCCAGACCAGACAGACGGGATGGAGATGAGAGTGTGAGATGAAATAATGAAAACATGCGTTTGACAGATAGAATGTTTTGCTCTGGCAATGGAATAGAAGTGATCTAAATTTTGAGTGCCATTGACTCAAGGAAAGTCTCGTGGATCATATTACATCAGGTTGGAACAACTGTCAGGCGTCAATTCCAAAATTCACCGAGGATCTGACACGAGTTATGCAATGCTTCAATTTATTGATACAAAATACCTATAAGTTATTATGATTGTATGCAAGGCTGCAATATTACTGGTTCACTCCATCAAGAAATCCTTTCTAGTGTAATTGCACAGTTAAACATCAATTTATCCGCTCATTTCTTATTTTGGGTCCATGACATGCGTGAAGACATCTATGCATAATATTCCCTTTCCCATCTTTTCTCCAGGTTTACTTATGATTTATGAATATTCGGTGCAGAGATTGTCATAACCACGCCTTAATAATCCGTGCAAAATCATGACGCGATGATAAATTAAACGCATCAAACGCTGTGGTTGACAAATCCAGAATGTTATGTCTTCAAAACAATAACGATTAGAGCTTAATTTTAAGCTATTATGCATGAATTGTGTGCAGGAGACTTGACAATCGTTCATTATAGCAAGTAGCAAGGCGTAGTTTAGTGCATCCATGTTTTCATTTTATGACGATTCGTACTTTTACGAGTTTTCAGAGGCATCCCATTATCCTCTCATTTAAGGAGCATTACAAGGTCATAAACTTCCAAGACTGAATAAAGATTAATTTATTTTGTAGTAATCGCTACGAAATGCTAAGGTGTTATATTTGACTGTACTGATTTATCCTTCTCACATTATGATATTATGCCCTCCTACGATTGATTGATTCTACACGAAACTTGATCCATTGATTTTACAAATTTTTTCGTGAAACTGATGATGATACATGATCGTGATCTTAGTGGTTGTGCTCTATTGACGATAATCCATCCATGCATGATAAAGAAAGCCCGTCCATATAACCTAAGGTTCATCCAAGGTGGAGCAATGAGCAATCATTATCATTTAATATCAAATTTATCTCCAAATGAAAATTATGACGTTAATTTTGTGTTGTGAGACTTCCTTCAACAGAAGAAGCCATGAATCATGTATTGCCTGTCAAACAACTTGGTTTTAAATTCAATAAGTTATCACACCATAACTTATCAAAATGTTAGTGATCATTTTGTCAGGTTTTTTGTTACCCTTTAAAAATATTATACCTTTCCTATTGGATATTTTGGAGAAACATATCACATCCACTGTCGTATGAGTTACATCGTTTGAACTTGAAAATTGTGTGCTGCTACGTTCAAATCAATTACTTCCTTTCTTTAACGACTTCATGTCTCTACTCAGTATTACCAGCCAGATCACTGAAGAAAAGGGACAGAGAGTGAGTGTGAACAAAGTTTAGGTACACAGCAGGCGAACAAAATAAAATTCAGTTCTTCAGACCTATTACATGATCCCGTGTAGATCACATATTTATCACATATGAAACACGAAATGAACATCTAGGCAGAAGCCATACAAACATCTCAAAAATCCTGTGAGTATCCATTCGCTATAGAATCATTATTTTCTCCCCTCGACTTGCAACCAACCGTGTTATATCATTAACTAAATCCATATAAAGCCAGACATTTATTGGTAATATACGAGCTAACTTAGGTACAATTTAGTGCACCCACATCACCTGCAAGCTGCTTTTATTACTCTTCTCCTCAATTATTCAAATGAAGAGATGGAACATTGTTATTATTATTATGGCTAAAACATTATTGAAAGATTTTTGACTTCTGCTCAAGCTGAACTGGTGATCTGGCAAATGACATTTGTCAGCACATTTGAACGTCAACCATCTACTGCAAGCAGCATTGGTTGCATTTAATGAAACTTCATCATTTCTAAATTACATTCAATATTTATTTATTATTATTTATGTAGAAGAAGTACTGCTGCAGCTCTATATGAACAAGACGAGTGTGTGGGATACGAAAGCAAATATTTGGAAGACACTTGAGACATGGCATGAAAACGTCATTGAATTGTAAATTGTAATTGCCCAATCATTCCCTCAGATGTGCCACATTTCGTATATTAAAAATTATGACTATTTATCACAACAACGACAACTACAACCATTATCCCTGTCATCACTGTCGTTATCATTGCCGTGTAAAGATTTGAGCAATGGTAAAATGTATGCTTTTGCTTTACTTCTCTTTGGAGGTTTGTCTTGACGATAACATCGAGCGATTTTGAATTGATCGTGATTCATCAGTCGTTTCTTCGTGCCCATTTTCCTTTTTTCTGTATTTCTACTAATTCCATTAAATATTCTTTGAGGTTTTTCGACAGACTTAACAATACTCGATATCTCTTTTATTCCAACCATTTACACTAAGGTTGGCCTATAAATGATTCATGATGTGAAATTTAACTGTATAACATGTATACACAGTGATTGCAGTGCGATGAATTTATTCAAAGCATTCGCACAAACGCATTATTGTTGCGTCACAAAAGTTGTTTGTGTTTCTTTGGACAAGCATAAATGAATACATTAATCTTTTAATCACAACATTGTTAATCTTTAAAAACAAGAAATTAGACAAACACTGTAATAAATTGTATTTCCTTTCTTTCGCAGCCGTGAAACAAGATCAAAAACACTAGAAAGAAACCGCACCAAGGCAATTCAGTTAAAGCTTTTCAGTCGCTCAACTTAATTTATTTACGGAACACTTGAAATGGTTCCGTTAAGACATAAAACAATAGTGCGCTAGTATAAAACCAGCATTGTGTCTTATTCTTATTCAGCATATAATGGCAGTATTGGCAGTCAAATATTAAAACAAGCAAACTTGATGTTCTTGTTGAGTAGAAAATGCCATAGTTTTATCGTAGTTTATTGTTTTGATTTGTTTGCAATGCCATTAACATTACAAATTATTACTATATACATGTTAAAAATTACAAAATACAATTTAAATCAATCATTCTACGCAGCTGCATATTTTTTTATAAAAGTGAAAGTGATTATTATTATATTATAAATTTAACTTGGTTATGGTAGAGCTATAATGTATCATAACATCAAATATGAGGTTCTAGATTCTACATGCAAGTTAATCATTTACCAAATCACAAAAGTAAAAACTATTACTATGTTGCTATGCATTTTGAATGGAAAATCGTCTATTAATTTCTTCTACAAGCAGTATCTCTTAAGTAAAGTCATCAAATGCTGCATCAATCTTGTATTTTTGTCCGGAACTAGCTTGAGAGAAATGCTCGTCGAAGACTTGTTGGCTGTTACATTCTTCACTCATCACTTGAAAAACTTGTCCTGTTTCCATGTGAGGTCTTAAAAGCATGAGTTTTTGAATAGAGCTTGAATGAATGCCTATGGTTTTACTTTAGAAGTGTTTACTCTAAGTTCAAGACCACAAACAAGTTTGTTTTCTTTGGTGACATGATTGTAACTCCTTTCTGTTCCTTTCTGTTGTTTTTCAAAGTTTACCTTCTAGGCTGGTTCACTCTGAATTTTAAACAAAAGCAAAACTAACTTTACCGCATGTTCCAACCTTGTGTAAAGAAAGCTACGAATATTACTCGTTGAATAACCTGACATTTGTAACGTGTTTACATAATTAATTAATTTTGATGCCTAAATTTATTTGCGTTATTTGTACATGACGCTGTTGATTTTCCTCTCTGAACTTTCCATTTGGAAAATGAAAATTTCTATTGTTTCAGGTTTAGAACTGGAGGTATCATTTCACAACTCTCTCTCGCCTTCCAAACTGTTTAGATATTTCAGTTATTTATACTTGGACGAGCTTATTCTCCGTAAAAAGGACATGAAGTCAAGCGCGTGATTCTGAAAATGAGCTGGTACACTAAAATGATGGTCATTAGTCGTATTGCAAAATCCATGGTTTGTTTTGTCAATCTTTGGGGTGTATTGCGACACAATACAAACATTATATGGGAAGCAGAGTTCATACTTCAACAGAACAATCATCAACTAAAATCAAGTCTACATAGAACAAAATCACCGATGCCTCTGCGTACAGAAAATTTTAGTTGTTTGGAGTTAGTACAGTTACATCATAAGACAACACACAAGTGGGTGATTCGGTGCCTCATTGAATGAAAAACCACATGGTAAAATGAGCAATAGGATTGCAAGTTTATACTTGCTAAAATCTAGAATTTTGCAAATAGATAAATATGATAGAATCTATCTAATGTTATCAAAACAACTTTCGAAACACTAGTAACATTTCGCGGAATCGTGGAATGGGTAAATGCATTAATGCCTGATGTTATTTTTAAAAAGAAATACAGATTTCTTTCATCCGAGTAATCTGACAAAAATAAAACTAGTCGAATTTGCAATGAAATCCAAAGCATAATATTGCATTGATATTTTGCTAGCGGTTGCAAACCTACAGATTCAACTCACTTATCGTAGGCAGCCTGTGAATTGCTACTAATCTAGTTTGCCAATTTCACAGATGCATGACTTGTTCGTTTTTATTTCCGCTTGGCACACTTGTTTTAAGCTCGCTGAAAACTCAGGAAGTAATAGTTACGATACTATCCGATTGGAAGTGACACAATGACAGTGATGACGCCGATGACGGTAATGATTATAGTGACTTCATCAAGTTGAGTCTGGAAAACATGCTTTAGCTCAAGTGATATGCTTAGTCTACAGCAGCGTGTCAACGTCTTTAGATGACCATTAGTCAAGTGAAATGATCTTTGAGGGAAATAAGTTTCAAAGTTAAAGCCAGCTCTTCTGCAAATCATTCTGTCTTTCTTCACTGTCTTCTTTGGTTACGGATACAAGTTGTTTTTGCAGTATTGTGCGTTATGAGATAACACGCAATATGCATTACGCACATGGTACGCAACCAAAAACTCTTGCTGGCTCTGGTGTCATGCGGTGCTTTTATGAGTTGAAACATTATGTAAATTGAAACAACAGTCTGCAACAAAATACCATGTCACTTGAGAAGAATTGCTAACATTTTAACGCTGCTGAAATTTGTTGTCTACTTGCATGGCATGCATCATCGTGTTTTCTTACGCTAATAAGTGGTTGTGTTGCTGTCTGATTCAATTACCTAACACCGAAAACATTTATGCGGTGCCTTGCAACACTTCAACTGTTGCATCTGGCACATAGTCTTCTGACGATTTGATACCAATACATATACTTTCGTCAATGCTTTCTATAGGCATGCATGTTTGTCTCGATGAACTGATTAATCTGTGGGTGGCCTGTTTTATTATAGGTATGTGTGCATAGTATCAACGTTACTGGTAGCATGCGAAATTATAGCTCATAGTGATGGTAAATTATGACTACATGACCTGCTTAATGCTGTTGGGCTCCATGAAAGTAGTTTTTGCCTACAGTCGCATATTGCAAATTGCAATTCGCCAAGTAAAATCAATAAATAATAATACGCTTGGGAAAGAAAAATTCAGAGTTTGGTACTTAAATATCTTGTCGGATGAAACGATCAATAGACATGCTTTCTCCTTAACTTAAATAACACTATGGAAATGAAGCTGGTGCAACTAAAGTTTCATGGTCTCGTTTCCATTAAATTTTCACAATAAAATAGTTATGACAGAAGCCCTAGACTATTTGAAGAAGTGAAAGCAAGAAAGAAAGAAACAGTGGGTGGTTGCTGCATGCAAAGTCGAAGCATTGCAAACTCCAACTTGAATAGAGCCTGCTACTGTCTGACAGAGTTTGATGATGCAGAATGCAGAAGTGCCATTATCGTAATATTACCATAACAAGTATAGCGTGGAAGGCCACGCCATGACTCATACATTTCATCTTCTGCCATTAACTCATTGCGTAAAGTAACCCGTATTTTGCTAGAAGCAAAGAAAAAAATGCTAATCTTCTATTTCATGTCCTGGCGTTGCATTGCATATGATTCAGGAAAATCGTTAGCCGAGTATTACAACTTGTCTATCTTTGTTGCACTTTTGCCACAGACATGTAACTCTGTGCATGCTTTTTGTTCTTCCTGTTTTTGTGCATGTTTGCATAAGTAATAGTAAAAGTACATCGAAAGCATTTTCTGGATATCTACAGTTTCTCCGGGTCACATGAGCTTTCTGTTTTGGCTCTGCTGTTTATTTTTTACTACTATTCAGCTGCAATAAACTTGAGTTTGGGTGAACAAAAATCAATTTTAGCACAATCTAAAGCTTTAACTACTGGATCTAGATTAATAAAACTAATGGTAGGTAGATAAGAAACGATTGCAAATAATAGTTTCAAATACATTTGAAAATTTAAAATTTTCTCCATATCTGATCACAAATGTCGCGCATTATGCTCTCTTTTATTTTTTCATGTGACAATTTGATGTAACTTGTATTGATAGGTCATAGTAATAGCATAAATATTATCTAGTGTATCAAAAGGTTCTGGATCTTGTCCAATTCAATGTTTGAAGACGTTGCATGAAGTAGTAAATACTTATTTATGATATGTGTAAAGTACGTTATAAGCTTTGCCAAACTTGATGCTACGACAAAGTGCTTTCTTGAGCAGAACGCACTCTCGTTGAGTTGCTTTTGTAAGTTGCGTTTAAAAAATATAAAAAATGCGTAAGCAACTTAACAGTTAGATTGTTTTATAGGTATACGCAACCTCTCGAATGCTACGATGTATAATCATTTGTGATATATTGCATGGAAGTGCATTTTGTAGTGTGTTTTGACTGTGATCGCATGTCATTTTCGTTGATGGCTGGAATATCCTCCTTTATTTGAAGACAGCATTTTTCCTTAATGTAACGAATGAATGCATCTCAGAAAAAAAGTAAGTTTTAGAAGGAAATGCCAACATTACAATAGTGTTGCTTTCTTTAGCAAACTCTTGTTCGTCTCAAGTGTCAGCGGGAAACAATGGTGAAACTGCCAAGACTGTTCCCTCCTTCACAGTAGTACATTACAGTGCTTCACAGATCTGTTTTCTGACTGCAGTATTGCACATATTTTTTCCTAGACTTTCGACATTATTTGCATCTATTGAAACACTCTGCCTGTCTGTCTGCCCGTCCGTCAATACAATTACCAAAATCTTGTGCACGAAACAAGTCAAAAGTCATACAAATATAAACAGATACGATGAAACACTAAAAAATTGGAACTCTAAAATTAAAGGGTAATGAGATAAGACTTTTTTGAATGTCATGAAAAATCTTGATACTTTCACTCAATGCTAGTAAAGCTTATAATAAGTTGAAGCTGACACAAGAATCTAACAATTTTAAGCTACTCCCATAACGCATTTTGATGCGTTTAGGAAATGCAGAGTCTTACACATTTCCATTTTCGTTGCATAAAAAAACCCATTTGAAAGGGGAAAAGTGGGAGGGCATGCAATTTTTCGTTTCTAATTTCAACCGCTGCTGTTTTTAAACATGGATTAGGTAGGCTGTGTATGATGATAATGATGATGCTACTGTTTCGCCACCTAAAAGGAAGTGTTTATACAAAGTTAAAAATTAAGTATTTTATTGTAAATTATATGATTTGGCTTTACTTTCCTTGTCCAGTGAATTCCAAACTTTACACATCGAGTTGTCACAAGTTTTTTGGTATGTTCCCAGTTTTCATTAATTAAAAGAAAAGTATGTTTTGATTTTTGCATTTTTAATTGTCATTGGGTGTATTCGTATTTTTTGGTTTCACATTCGCTCGCTGTTTTTAGCAGCCCTATTAAAATTAGAGATTGCATGCATTTTCTCCATGCATTGTAGACTGTGCTGGATCCAATCCTACAAAATACACACTCTTATTTGTTGGGCAATGTTGTGCGTTTCCTTCATTTTAGTGAATAGTTCAAGTCGTAAGAGAAATGTCATACGTGCGTAGTTAAAATGTGAAGAATTTTCATAGTCTTTCTCAAGAGAGACTTTTACCTAGCCATAATATTCTTTCTACAAACAGAATGGACTTTCGCTCTCTCAACAGAATTTTATGACCTACGAAAATTATGGAGACGTATATACAATGTATGCGTAAGCATAAGCTTATATGGCCATATTTCTTCCTCGTCTAAAAAATTTAAACACATTATGAGAACGTTGATATGTTTTTTTATATCTTAATCAATTGTTGTCAAGAACCTGCTGGAAATTTTTTATGGATAGCCGTATTATGTTTCACAATCTTGTCATATAATGGCAAACCATACGTCTGGAAATTCAGTTAAATGCAAAAATGTGTCTTGGTACTATGAACTGGGAGGCTTTCTAATTGGTGAATTCTAAAACACATTCCATTTTAATAATTGTTTGCGGACATCTTCAGTCCCAAATCAATAATCTTGCAGTTATGTAATTTAATTCAAGAGATACGGCAAATACCCTCTTGTATCACGTGTTTAACATTTTCTTCTTATGTGATTACTGCGGCATGCAGCAAGAACAAATCAGTCAATCTATATGGTCATCTCATGTTATTTTAGTATGGCAAAGTGCATCTGCATTGCATCTACGGTTCCTGTTTCCGTTGCGAAGGATTTTATGCACATTTTTTTCTTCGTGTGGAAAAGAATCCACATCAAAGCACACAGCATACCCACATGTCGATTTTTAAATATCACGATAAGTGGGAGCCGAACATACCTTGCCAGATAAAATGCCCAAATTGTTACTACAATGCAGCGCGAGTGTGCATGTTGAACTGCTTGCATGAAATGCGACTGGGAGTTAAAGAATGCTTCAAGTTATAAAAAGTTAGAGATGTAGATATGATTTTACGTTTACGTATGCGCTAAAGTAATAAATGAGGAAAAAAGCTTGGACAACGAAATTATTACTTGAACTCTCAACATTTCACTCTCAAAACCGCAGTTGCATTAGTTTGTTCCCCAATTTACTAGCTGTGTATGAAGTTTGTTGGTAGAGAATATTTTCTCTCCAAAATCCGTGTTCTCGTTTAGCTTGAAGGAAACATAAATTGTATCAGTTTGGATGATATTTAGTGGATGGAATGCAGTGAGTTGCGTTTCCTTAAAGTCAACTTTGCATTAGTATTTTCTGCTGCATTAATAAGAAAGATGGATTGAGATAGATGGATAGATAGATGCAACCAAATGTTATTATTATCATTATTATTATTATAGATTCCTAGAAGTGTGTTTCGTATTACATATACCATCTCATCGCCAGCTCATATTTGTACGAAAAATGAGTGGCTGCATGAACATGAATAATATAAATGTGCGCTTCCACTTTCCACTTCAACCAGAGGATAGACTACATTGTGTGTCATTCATTTGGGCTAGGAACAACACAGTAAAAACGCGTATCGTTGTAATCATGAAAATTGCAGCTTTTGGTTGCAACTTGGTTTTCTCTCCGGTTGAGTTGCCTCCCCAACGTGCTAGCATTTCCCATTCTCTGCCGCACTAGATATAATATCATCACCACTAACACCAGCAACTACACTGTTTGTGTATGCTACTATCATCAACGTTGCCATCACATTATATTGTATAAAAAGAGGAAAAAATTGTGGAAACTTTTGCTTGTTGTCTGGTGGTGGTAACTAACTAACATTTTCCATTTTCCAGCAAAAATGCCGACAATGCAATGAAGCAGTTGAAGGATGAATGGTTGTTGCCTACATCTCACATAACAGTTTATTATTATGATACTAGCTGCGACATTTGCAGTGAATAATCTGGAAAGACGACTCTCCAAAAGAGATCGAGGAGTAGAACAGGCTTCTCATAATTCGTCGTGGTTGCTTGCTTGAGAACAAAAATGATGAAGACTGCTTGTCTGTGCTCTAGTAATAACTTGTTTTTGTTTACATGTTATTGTGGATAAGGGCGAAGGAGAAGTGAAATTATAGCAAGCAGTCTATATGAATAGTGCCACAAAAATGTATGCGTGGATTATTTCTAACTACTAAAATAATTTAAAATTGTCTGCTGGGAAGTGTATGTTTGAAATGGATAACTTTACACTTTATAGGCCCTTGACTTGACAATCAAGAGAGAAATAAACAATATGGAACTATCAAAAACCTACCATTTTACTTTAATATTAGAAATTGCAAAATACAGAATGAAACTTAAAGCCTAATTGTACGAATTAAGCATAATAATTTTTCATAATGATACTGAGCATTCTTGTACTTGTTTTTATGTAAAATAAGGCAATGGCTGCTCTAACGGATTTATAGAAACTTGGTGTCGACGATTTTGCTAAATTTTCTCCCATGTCATAAATAACAATTCATCTTCATACTCAACACTATCAGTTAGCGGTGACATGTTTAATCTAAAATTATATCCCCTTCCTAGCCAAATGTCACATGGGACTGTCTGGGTCTTTCTTCAGAATTTCACACTTTGACAAGTTTGGAAGGAGAATCTGGGTTGGTAGGCAGGTTTACTTGATTTAAATTTGTTTCTGAGTAAGAATTCAAGTTCCAACATGATCAAATACACTGGTTTTTCTATCGAGCTAATACGAAAATAAATTATATAAATGAATTATAAACACTAAATGCATTTATATACAAGTTGCATTGGCCATCAGGATCAGGAAACATGCCCCCTTACTCTAATAATCAAGCGATAAGTTTTTTCATTTACCATAACCATTTGTGTAAGGTCGGTTTCATTCCCTCAAGGTTAAGTTCTATCAAATGACATGATAGGAACAACGACACAGCAATTAAAAGATTGTTCCCTTACCATGCACCACGTCAAGTCTTATCGACTAGAAATGTTAATTCTCCTCAACTATGTTCAAATTTTGGAGATGCGCACAACAGTTGTCGTCTACGCCATGCACTGTTTGTAGATATTCATGGCTGGCAGGTAAGAACGAAATGCATTTTCGTAACTTCCCACGCTAGTTCCTTGCCACGCACATATTTCTGCATTATGACATTACTTCCTCTGAAAACTGGCATTTATTCATATTCACGAGCAATTTCATTTGATACGCTTAGGAAACACAAGGATTTTGAATGCAAACTGCACCAGTGCAATCACTATTTGCAAACAGTTGGCTGCTTTCCTCACTCAGACTTCTTCAATTAACGAATTTATGACCGGGGACTACTTTTATGAGAAACCATTAACATCTCTGTGATGACATAAGACCATCGAAGCTTATACGTGCGCTCTATTATTCCATGAGCTCATTTGTTGAGCACGGAACTAAGCACGGTACTATAAATCATCACAGGGAATAAAGTTAGCCGACAAGAAATACCTCATGAAAAATAATTGCTGGTTGCATATTGATGGACATTTTTCGAAAATGTGCAGCAGTGATTACTGCGTGAACGATTTTTGAAAGAAAGAGTATTTCCGTTTCTATATACGAGTATGTAGAAAGGGTTGTAAGCCCATTCTTTAATGCATTTGTTATTGAGTTGCTGACATATATGCTGTGTATGTGTATATATGGAAGCATATTTATTATGTAGCAACAGTCTCCCTGACATTCTTATCGCTTGAATTTGAAGAATTTCGGAAAGAATTGCTAAAATTACTATATTGTGTATAGCGTGAAAATATTACTAAAGTATTTTAAAACCATGAAGTACTTGCTGGTAAACATTACTTGGACAAGCATAAAGGTGTCAATAACATAAAGTTTTTGCACGTTTACATAATGTTGTCAGGTGAACGTATGTACTGCAACCCACGCTAGTTATTACATTAGTTTTTGCTGTTAGTAAATACTTGCACACCAAAAGTGAAAGAAAACTACTTTCATGTTCACACTGGAACTGTGAGTGCAATGCGTTTATTGCGGATGTTTCCTGGTTTCAATTCTGCATGGTGCATGGGTGACATTCGTATACAAATGAGTGTTTTGCGTGAAGTGAGCTTTTCTCAGCATTTGAGTATAGCGTGGTAATCAGGATTAAGATGAATATTCCCCTTTCGTTTTCTAAGTATAGATGAATTATTTGATCTTGAACTTTAACGAAATTGTGTACACACAAATGCTATTTGCCATATATCCTCCAAACCTCACCCGAGGGGAAAATACAAAACCTATCATTTCACCCTGAGTATTCCAAAGTGGTTTTTGCCCTGCATGTCCCATAAACCATCTTCTCCACTGAAACGACATAATTCATAGAATGGTTCGAGAAAATATAAACGTTATCATCATGATGTGACCTGGGAGAATGGGGTAATCTATTCGTTTTGTCAGGTTTACCAGCTCAGGATTAATATGCATCTGCACGAACATTGCTTCCACTCTCTCACACCATCATACAAAGAACATCATCACACTTTCCACTGATCTACATCTCGCTGCTGCACTTCCCACTCCCACGAAACACAAATATTTCAATGATATTTTTCTTTTAAACGAACAACGAGCATGTACAAACAAACAGTCAGGTCATTACAAAAGCAGACAGCACAATAAATGATGCTGATCGCCCCTCTCCCATCCTTCTCCACAGAACATCCGCCAGACGCATAAGAGGAGTAGGGTCGACTCACCTGGAACAAGAAATTCATCTATTCTCAAAGCCGAAAGAATCAAATCATGTAAATCCATTTATATTATGAGTGGTTCAACGAGCAGCATAAAACACTAAGTCGTTTTAAAAAAAACTTTTGCCCTAGCTCTCACAACATTATTATGAAGATACGCATCCAAAAACCCAAACCAGTCAATCTTACAGCTACTCTAATTCTGAAACAAAAAATAAACAGAATTTTTACACTGGAAAAGCGCATTGCAAGAAAACAACTGCTCATTTACTAGTCGCTAAAGAAAGATATACAACATACGCATGCATTTTTCCTTTGAAATGAATTATATGCAAACTCAATACGTGTGCGTATATTATGGAATAGCTGTATGAACGAAACAGACAATGCAGCGAGCAAACACAAAAAGACAGACTGCTCTTTTATTTCAGGAAATCCCATAATCCGGCAAAATTCATATAAAAGTGAAACCTAAAACCATATGGTACAGTCGATGAAAAATGTATGTGTGTTCCTTATTGTTCTTAGTCACTCTCTTATTATTCCCAGTAATTTTTCAAATGAGAAGCAAGCAACGTGAGATTGAGTTTGAAAAGAGTGGAAATACGCAGACAAGACTCCCGGAAATCTCTGGAGAGAGATTTGATAATGGCAATCATAGTAATGGCAATATGCTTTCGTTGGTCTTTTACATACCATGCCTAAATAGCACATGACATTATGCATGTGTGTAAGTGTACTGCGTGGAAAACAAATGGAACAAGTCTACATAAGCATGCGGAACTAAACGGTGATATTCTTTTTTTGTGTGTTGGGTTGACTTATACAAAAAGGAAACCATTTGCACTGTGGATGGTGGATATGAAAAAAACTTAAATGCTGCATAGAGTTCGCAAACAAGTCTAAGTCTAGGAAATACATTTTGAGCCTAAACTTTTATCCACGTTTCGACACAGTATCATCAGAAGGAATTTCCGATATCAGCAAATAGGTAACAGGATGACAATATCAATGACAGCATCAAGCGATTTTGCACTGACTACGCCAAGACAACTGAAAACAATATTTTTACGTACTTTTTCACTTGGTGTACACAAGGACCACTGTATTTACTTGCGAAAACATTGCAAATTCCTTTTATATGCTCGAAGGAATATTGTTTGCGTATAAACTTAACAACTTTCACTCTTCTCTTCCATCGTGAGTACATATATTTGTGTCGAATAAATATTGACGTTAGACAAACAAAACTTTGTAAAAATTGTCTCTGCATTAATTCACTTTAGCCAGGTGCAGTTTCTGCTTTTTGTATGATGTAGTGGTGAACAAAGTGACCTCATCAAAGAATACCTCTGTTTAATGATAATTTGTACAAATCCTTTTACGGCTTGGACCTTTTTGCATCTTTATTAATTAAATTCATTTTTATGTCGGAGCACAATAATAACGTTAGCATGCATAATAATAAGCTTCATAATTCATGAACTGCTGAATCATAAACATACAAGAATATCTGGCCTGCAACAAACATCATCAGAATTTGAAATTCAGTCTAAAGTTAACATTTTCTCTTTCCTATAAAAATAGAATAGTAACTAAATATGCACACAAACATATAATGGATTTGTTTCACACTATTCCAAAATAATGATACGTTGTTTACCTAGTACCCCACACCTGGTAACTTGTGTGCGGTTCTTCAAGGTTTGATTGCCTTTTGTACACAGAAGCATATATTTTTTTACTTGGCAGTCTCAATATTTACCCTGCATAAAAAACGCGTGGGTAATTTGTGAGAAGGCAGGATCAGAGGTAGTATTTAATCTTGCTGGAGGCCTCTTTGTCATCATTTGCACCTTCTGTTGAATGTGTAATCGATACAAAGAGGAATATTCATTATGAAGAAATAATATGAAACGAAACCTCAATTTCATGCCCCCATTTTTTTCTCCATGTCTTCTAAAATTGTAGGCATTGTTATTTGTGGAAGTGGCAACAATGACAATGATGTATTCCAATGCAGAGATGTTGGAAAGAGGGGCGCACTTAATTATTGTTAAGGATAAAGATACCATAAAGCTTAGTAAATCATTCGTATTCGTTGCAATGATATGATGACATAAAACGGAACAAATAGAACGCTCTTGTTTGCAGATTGTGGAGTTAATCCTGATAATGCTTATGAGCAAGCAGTGACTGATCCAGTTGACATACTTTTCTTGCAACTCTCTTCTTGATCGCAAAAAATCTGTAGTATGCAACTAAGCACTAGTGGATTGCGCAATTTTCTATTTACAACTTTTCCAAGGTTTATCCTTCTTTAACGTACATAGATAGCCTGGTAGCCTGCAAAAAAACAATGTAAGGATGTATGATATGTCTAGCTAACCCTAAAGCAACCTGGGAATATAGAGGCTGTATTTGTTCAGTATTGAATATGTATGAGGAAATATTGATGACCTAAAAATCTGGAGTGCTCATGAAATTGCTCATTGTCAGATATGTAGTGGCTACCTTTCAGTGGACTTAATTGCTTTGGTGATTTAGTGATGCTGATAAAAATTCAATCATTATAGTTAATTTTGGTTTTTGGTTAAACCAAAAACTATGTTAAAAATCCTGACACACTAACTAATCCTATATATGCCGCGTAAGTATATTTTTCACTTTTGAAAGTACCTTTTAGTTAATATAGGCAATATTCTATCAAATTTTGCTATGGTGCTTCGAACCAAAAATGTTGATTTTTAAAATAAATATGCTTGTTTAACCATTGAATGTGGTATTTTTTTCTACTAACAAAGATTTGAAAGATCTAGATTTCTAGCGTTAGATTCTTTACATAATGGTGGTAAGCATATACACGATATGTATGCATCAGAAATCAGGATTATGTACTTTTTGGAAAACAATGAGATTCATCCTGAAAAATCACATGGACCTTGATGATTCAACAAAACAAAACTACAGTCTCTTCGTTGGTCAATCAATCCATGTCTCCAGAGCATACCGCACATATTAATTTTGATACACTGATGATTGATAAGACCATGTTTATGGGCAGCTAGCATGCTACACATTACTTAACAACACATACCCGTCTGACAGGAAAAAAGCGTGATAGCTTCAAGAAAACGATGACTAACTGTATAATGAAACTCATCCCCTCTCCTAATGGCTTAGTATCATTTGGTATATTTGTTTTAAAAATCATGAAGTCTAATCCGCATATGCGAACTAACTTTTTAATTTATGAGTTTTCTCCATTTCTTGTTACTCAGTATTCAATTGTGATGCAATGAAGGAGGGGGACTACTACGCGATATTCATCGTCCCACTCTCTGATAAATGCATTTGGATTTGCTCATCTACACACATACTGCGTACTACATTGGATTGTGAATTATGAGTTACGTCAGTTGCGTGATCTGATGAATAAATATTTTTGCGTCAGTACTACTGAAAAGGGATGCTGTTATAAAGTTTTATTTACAGATTTTTTGATTCATTAACTTATCCGCCAAACTTTTCATCAACTGTCTGCTAAGCAAGCAGCTCGAATGCTGATATCGGGTTTAGAAGTGAGATATGATTGCTAGTGTTGGTGAAGTATTTACTCATAATTGATTGCCCACCTTATGCGAATGACTTAGTATTTACCTGCATCCTTCTAGACTTCTCTTCGCACATAATAATGTTGGTTGTTAGTAATTGTCTTGTTAACTCACCTGCATAAACGTGTAACCCCGTATTAGTTCAATGTATAGTAGCACAGTCTTATCATGTAGTATTTGGTGAGATTAAATATAAAGCTTTCTCTGAAATGTACGTCCACCTACTATGCGCCTGTTACTTGAAGAATGAAAAGATAAAATCGTGCAAATCATATCTTGCAGCTGCCTGGAACGAATTATCCTCGTAACTCTGAAGCATTCTTTTTCACCAGGTAGAACCGTTTTTATGATGCATGCAGCTAATATTCTGTATTTTGACATTTTAACTATTATTGCAACTCTCTTTCAAGCCAGAACACAGAGCATTATGTAAGTTTGCATTTGCATACCCATTATATTTTCAAGTTCATTATTGTTGTTTTTATTAATATTCCCGACGCATAACCATAAAAATATATACGCCAACTCTTCTTCACGGAGGACCGTTTTACTATTCAATGAACAACGTTAATGCTAACATGCTTGTTATGAAGTTCACCAATTTCATTAGTCCAAGACATTGTTCTCCTGCAGTGCAGCTTAAATTTGTCCACGCATATATTGAGCTAATATTGAGAAATTTAAATACCGCAGTTACTGCTGTTCTAATGCCAGACTTAATCTTTCAATATAAAGATATTTGTTTAAAGAGTACTGTTGTCACTTTTGCACCAACAGCTTGTTACGCGTAAACCATTATATTCATTATTCAGCACTACATACCAAGAGATTGGGAATTTTGAAGGGCTTAATAGTGAATAGATGCATAACCTGCATTGCTGTGCAATAATGATTCCTGAGTAATGATGGTGTTGCGTAACAACAATGCATGCAAGTGAATCTAAATGTGTGTTTCTTCTTTTTTGCTTTTTGTTGATTAAGTTTATGATGTTCTTCCACTAAAGAGCCGGAGTAAAAAACTGGTAAAGTACAGCCGTTGAAAGTTTTGATACTAGACTTCCTTTGCAATTTCTTTTGTGTAAACATAACGAGCAGTGACATACTGCTCGTTTAAGAAGAAGGGCAAAACTTAAACGTACGTTACTTTGATTAGTGACTGTCGGCGACATGTTATTATTGTTTATTAAAGCCAGCGATTGTAGAAAAAACTTTTTTGTTGTCGGGAAACTGTCGAAAGCCTAATTTTTCCGACTTAATGATGCACCAGTGCTTATATGCGCGTTTTAGTACGGTACGAATATGCTCTACAACTGCCTTGTATTTCCCAGCCAACACCACTGTAAAAAGAATCCAGGACAAAGTCAAGGCTAAAATGCATTTGGAGGTCTACATTTTGAACTATGAAATGCATATACACAGTTTCAAGGTCAATATTTTCATTACATTTTGCTTCCTGAAAACCTAGCATTACTTGAAACTTCATTGTATTTTACGGAATGTAATGGTAAGCGAAAATTTGGATGTTTTAAAAAGTGCAAGCCGCAGCATTTTGAAAAGATTTCATTATCCATTGCGTACTGAGTCGTAAGCCATCTGTATCCTGTATATGAGATAGGGTTCATTTACACCAGTCTTAATCAAAGAGAAGATGTCACATAAATAGTCGGATCCGCCGTTTATGACCTTTCGGATTTCACTGACACTTCCAGTTCGATATTTCCATCGCAAAAATGTTTTGCTCAACATTTTTTGCATGGTTTGACTTACCATCACTCCTCACAATTTAATACTGCTTACTGTTGTTAGTTAACAACAACGTGATAAATGTAAAGTGGACGAACTGATGCATAAAACTTGAAAGTAAATGACGCGTGTTTTAAAATGATATGTGCATACAAATGACTGTACATAGAAATGATACACAGAGAGATACAATGCATAATGTTATGTAAATATATTTTGTCGTGTGGGAGAGTTAATGGAGCATGAAAATGACACAAATATCTACCTATTCGTCTTTCCTACGCACTCGTGTGACGAAATATGATATGACCAATAAAACTTTATTTAATACAACTTGTAGATTTACTCGTAACGGTCTGTAATATGACGCTATATGGAGCTGAGAGTAGTTTAGAGATAATAAAGACTGACAGATGACAATTCATTTAAAGAAAGTAAATCTCTCAGCAAACATAAAAATGCAAAATGGAAAAAGCGAAATGTTAAGTTAGCATTAGAACAGTTAGTAACATGCACTTTTGATGCTGGTGCACACGATTCATTCCTAAAGGAACGTACTTGTTTTGTAAGTTGTGCAATAAAACCTTGTCTTGACAAATTGCACTGCACTTCTTCACTCATGAAACTCGAGAACTTTGTTAATGATGCATGAATTCTAAATGCATACAGTCGGCATTGGTTATCATCAAACTCTTCACCATTTCAACTACTTTTTCTTTAAATGAGTTGTCAAAATTTGTGTTTTCTTTTTAAAAAGGATCACGTCTTTGACGTATTTCTTTAAATTCCAGTTAGCAACCATGAACCTTCCAATCCAATAGGGCAATTGAAATATCACGAGACTTTCCCTAGTTCATTCGTTCTACAAAGTTCACTTACAATTTTCAAAAATAGATCATTGCTTCCGACTTACCTCTTTTTGAATAATACATATTTGAAGCTGATTTATATGATGAGTATAAACAGAGATGTCCAGATTATGGGAAAAGAAAGCCATTGTGTTATTTATAATAGGAGGCGGAAAACGGGGTTTCTGTCATGCAAGGAAGCGAACATAAAGAAATTGGTGCATTAAATCTCAGACATTCTTCACTAGAAATGGAGTTTGCTTTCTTGGGATGCTAAAATTCATCGGACACAAACCTTGAGTCTAAACTTTGTGCAAAAATATTTTTTTGTGGGAGTTGATACATTTTTATGAATGACCAGACTTGAAGCCATCGTGTAGAGAAATCAAAGTTCGCCCATTTTACTCATCAAGTGTTAAATTTTTTGGGAAACTCAAATGTAATCACGAGACTAAGAACGGACTATTATATAGCTGGAATATATAATGATTTAAAAACGATTTTGGTGTCCCACCACATGCCACACACGCACGTTTTGACGCATACACGGGATAATGGTGTTCGTCAAGGAAATCTAGTGTTGGGTTAGTTGACTAGGGTTGAGAGGCCGACTATAAAAAAGAAAATTAAGCTTCCGCTTGCACATCAACCACATGAGATTTTCTATTTTTAGGGTTTGAGTTAGCGAGAAGGATTGATGATGAGTAATGTCTTGTACGAGTATGTTGAAATACATGTAGGTATAAAGTAGAAAGCACACGTTTGTAAAGGCATAATACGACTAGCTTGTGCAGTCACACAATGATGTAGGTAACCCATTTTTGACAAAAGATGTTTACATTTTAAAACGTTTTATGAGTCTTAAGTTAACGAGCTTATCCTCTTGGATTTTTTATGCAGTAGTGCTGCTTTCTCGAAGCAATAGTTTTCCTAACATTCTCTATATTTTTATATTGTCCTTATTGATCCAGTATTGCGGCACAGCTTTTAGAGCATTTTGATTTCAACTACTTATTTCATTTACATTAATCTTTTAGACGCAATAAACGGTCATTCAGTTATTCTCTTTAAAAAAATATTAAACCGTTATTATTGACTACTGCAACATTCAATCTAATGAGCTACACATTTTTGTAACGTTAAGCACTTAAAAATTCCCTTTTCTGTGCCCGTTTTTGTCTGTCTGTCTGTCTGTAAATTGGTAGATGTATTTTAAAGTGCTTTTTAATCTAGAATCCAAATTTTTGTTGAATTCAATTCGCGATTCAATTTCAGCAATGCAAACTTTAAACAAACTTAAAAGTATAGGATTTATTTAATTTAACAGTTGAGCAGTGTTGAAACGTCTAATTTCTGCCTTTAGTAGACTGGAACATATACAAATATGCATCATTGTTATCCAGGGCTTCAAAAGTTTCGGATCTTTTAATATTTTTGAGCAATTCTGGAATCTCGCATTCATTACATTACAATGCAGTAAATTTAGAAGCGCCACTTCGATACTGCCTAACATGTCACTGTTATTGGAACAAAAATATCTTGTTTCCGCTGTTACAAGTAAAAAACGAGATAAAATCTTCAGGCATAGTTTCTTTTTGTGTGGAAAGATGTATAGAAGATACCAAAAGCTGATGATTCTAGCGACCACAATTACGCTCATATATAACTTTCAGTTCATATTTCAAGTTCACAGCCTAATTACATTGCATTGTTAGTTGTTCCGCTGGAATGTAAACAAATCTCATGAATGATCTACGGTAGTAATTAATGCAATGCGGTACTACAAGCTAAGCATTTGCTCTAAATACAACATGCAACTATGTAGATACTTGGTATAAAATTAATAGTTGCAAATGAACGGAAGGAACACACGTGCCAGCTAAAACAGTCTTTTTGCTCAAACCGATAGCACTTGCCAAGTTTCCTTCCATTACTACCATCATAACGGATCATATCATTCAATGCTATCAAGACTGGATTTATCTATTAGCAGTTTTGCAATAGAATTCAGGGTAGTTTCTTGAATGCATGCTCGTATTTATATGACACACTCGTATAAATTATATTGGTCATATGTGCAATGACAGTTGTAGTGTCACATTTTGCACAATTTGTCACGCACCAAGTTTCCATGAGTTGCTAAATCAGTTGAAGTAGCTCAACTGTAGATTTGATGACTGATGATATGGCTACATGATACACCATCACACACCTCGTTTTTATTATCGCCGTCAACAAATAATATTATGCTATATTAGTTTGTCACATGAACGATTTCCAACTTTCAAAACTCTTTTCCTGATTTTTACCATAGTCGCACAATATGGTTGCAAAATATCACACTTTAGTGTTCTGATGATCAAGGCACATGCGTTTGTGAGTAAGGCAAAATATTCGGAGGGATCTTATCTTGAGATCACTTAATATTTGTTACAAGTCCACTCATATTAAATCAAAATTTCGAATGAGATTGAAATAAAATAAAATTTTAAAGGATTGCAGACCCTAAAGTGTTACATGCTTGAATAAATCTGGACATCCAGTAAGACCTAAATGGAATTTTTCAAAGCTTCTGATTTGAAAAACAATTCAGGCTACTTTTAAAAAACGGCCAAACTTATAAAACACTGCATACCTACTTATAAATCCTGGTAGTTGCCACATCATTACATCTCGTTACAACACTTTAAACTGGAGTTGGATATATTACGAAAGCAACAGATATGGCAACATTAATGCTAGAAAAGATTCTTATCAATCTCGTCAGAACATTGACTTTACGCAGCATCCTAATTATCACATGCTTTCAATAATATTTCCATAGAGACATTAATTCAACTCCGACATTGCATTTATGTAGATAATATGTATTAGGCGACTATTACACAAAAGCCATTTATCTTCATAAAACATTAAAAAGATTCATATCTTTTTTATGGTCGCCTTTCTAAAAATGACATTATTGTGTTTTACAATGCATTCTCGAGACTCATACCGTAACCTGGACTTCTGTCTAACTGCTGAGAATGAGTACAATTATTGTATTTGTAATCTTGTTGGTTTCCCGACATCCAAAGGATTTATTTTCGTATCGTACGAATTCCGACGAAGTGAACATATTTATTGCCATTACATAATAAAGCTGTGGTCGCATAGTTCCTTATTATTCATATTATTCAATTTCATCAACCACGCTCTCATATTTCTGACAACGACAGTTGCTCTTGATCGAAAGTGAACATATACGTCTCGGAATCGGATTTACAATGGTATGAAGTTTTTTAAAATCACCAATATCCGAGCGTTTGCTTTTCTATTATACGTGTGAAGAATAATGTACTACAATTGAGACAATAAGGGCAAATTATTAAGATAATAGTAGCAGTAGCGTATTATCTGATTCACAATTTTGTCCTCCAGTGTTTCTCTCTTCTCACAACTTTTCCACTTAAAACGGTTTTGAGATGTTTCGCTTGCGGTGGTGACGCTGTCTAGGTGGCTCACGTCATAATTAGCTTTGATTGATTTACGATGCAAGTCCGGTGTTATAACATGTGTACAGATGAACCAGATCATCCTCATAATATTAATGTATCCCCTTACGCTCTTTTTTTCTTCGGATATAATTCCGTACGTCACATAATAATGATCTATCGCATTTTTATTCAGTCATTACCCGAAATGAGGTTAGGAAAGAGACAGAAAATCCCAATAAACGTTGGCCACCCGGTTTCATAATGTTTGCTACTTCTTTATAAAATGTCTTACAAATGCTCTGGATGTCGTTAAAAAGTAGTGCTCAGAATAGCAACAATTGCTAGTTTAAATGAATTGTCGACCTTTATTCTTAGTAACTAACGACCCATTCATAATATGTACTTGAAAACTCGTTTAAGTACACATTCATTTGAATCTTAAGATAATTCAATCCCCATAAAAATTTGAAAGCAAAGCGGCAGCCGATAGAAAGCTTTTGAGCTTAACATTCCAACTTGCACAAATACACAAACGAATAATGGTGGCATTTTGTCTTGCTTCCGCTAAATGTCTATGAAAAAACACTTCAAGTCTCAAAGAAGGTCTCTTTCTGATGTAAATCGGTTTAATATTAAGTATTGTTTCTTGTACATTATCGTGCTGTTCCCCATGTGCGTTCTTTCATAATGCGTATCTAATTTTTTGTTAAAAATACATTTTTGACCTTGAAGAATGTTATGGTTAAGCATGGCGAATGTCTTTTGAATATTATGTAACGATATGTACACTTAAAGAAGTAGTAGCAAAGCGTTTAGGGACTGAGGAAAATATTTTTTTTAGGTTGTCGTGATTTACATCTTATTTCACTCCAGCCATAGAGTAATATTTACATTACCACAAGTGTAATATGCAGTTACCAAGATAGAGTTAATTCCTAACTGTCTAAATATAACCGTTGAGGTGATATAGTTACTTCATAGCAAATAATATTCTTAGGATAGATTTACTGGACTTTTAGAGGGAGGACAGGAAAAGTAGGGGAAACACAAAGGAAGTTATGAGGACCAACAAGAAACGAAGCGACGATGAAGTTTATGTTCCATGAAAAGTAGAGAGAAGCATAATATATACTCCTCTTAATCATATATTCATCCTTGCACTTTTTATAAATGCTTGAACCTCCTCATTTTCATATACCACTCATCATCTTAGCTGGACTTATGGTTAGAATAAAAATGTTTTATGTATCTCTGCTGCTATTAAAAGTTATGGTGGTAGTGATACTTTCCTTTATTGCGAGCAGCTAAAATTGCCTTTTGCTCATAGATTATGAAAGTGTTTTGCTTTGACCGCATTTGGACATGGTTTACGTATTTACTTTTCAAATTCTTTTTACCAATTTCTGCCATTTTTAATGTTACAGCGGTAGAATATACCTATACAGATTGCTAACAACGATGTGTTTTTATGATGCATTATAAGGGTGCATGCTCAAGTGAATTTAAGCATTTTGGTCATGGTAGCATTAAAAATTATTTGTTTCATATGGCATGGCTTTGTTCATTTTTTGGAGTAGATTTTCATGTACAAGGACCTTGAAACGCTCGATCATATAGACAGGTTTATACACACGAAGCATGGAAATGCGCGTTTCCAGCACTATTTTGTGGAATGAAAACTACACTGCAGTGTGTCGATGGTTAGTGTTAGCGTTAGTGATTTTTTATTTTAAATGGAAACTCTTGTTATAGTTATAAGTAAGCGTTGCGATTTTGGAATATCATGTCCATCTATCTATCATTCATTCAATCTATATTGCTTATCAACAATCCAGTTACTCAAAATTTGGATGACCGTTGGAACTTGGAACTGTATTGTGTGCGTGTGTACTAGCATTAAGTTACACTCGTTGTTCATCCGGCCACTTCATTCCTACCTACAACTAATACAAAACAAATCTTCATCTCGAATGTTCATCTGTAATGCATACATATACGCTCATTCACAAAGAATCCCTCACAAGAATCCCTCACAGAGAGGGTTTTCCGAAAAGCAATAAAATTGGAAAGGTGTTGGCAAAGAAGGAAGGAAATAAAAATCTAGATATAGATTTAGCTTTTCTACAGCATTAAATCGAAATGAAAAAACGTTTGTTATTGTATTATCTTTTAAAGCTATACACAACGCAACTATTTATCAGGACCTTGGTCTCTCCTCTATTTGCTTTTACTTCTATCAAGCAGCTCGCTTCATGATTTTGGACACTTTTCAGCTTTTCCATGTTCTCATCACATCCCTGCCGTTAGTATCCTTCGTTCATTGATGATGAGATTCGGTCCACCAACGGGGGAAACAAGCAACATCATTATTGCCACTCTATTCTTTTGTCTATTGTGCAATATTTATGCGCATAAATGTCCTTGCTCTTAATGCAATTAGGTTATTTTACTTTTTCAATTGGATACTCGGGAAAATCAGGTTTTGAGCATTTCTTGCCGGTATCCGTTTTCACAACAAAGTTTTACAGCTACGGCATGAAGGTTGAATGGAAAATGATTGATAATGGGAACGATAATGTTTTATTGATTGCCGTATATTTGCACTGTTATCCATAAACACGGTGAACTCATCCGATGAGCAAAATATATCATGATGTGATGTGTGTCCTCCATTTTTCTTCTTGTTAAACTTAACTTGATCACGCACATAGACAACTAGTTTGAATGATGGGTAGACTTGCTTGTGCGCCGCCATATTGCTATTATTTTTCTACAATACTTTGTTTTTCCAAGAAATACAGGTGCAATCTGCTGAGATAGGCACTGTATGTCATGATGAAATGGTTCTAATGAATCCACCGTTGGTGTTTTGACTGTTACAAAGTAGGAAAGGATGGATATTTTCTCCGACGCATTTTCGATTTCAGCAAAAAACGTGTGTGTGTGTCTGACAGTGAGAATGAGATATTTTGACAAGCTTGCCAAAATAAATGATGACAAGCACGCAGTTTTAAAAGGCACATTACATGAAACCTTATAATGGAAATTTTGAGAACATGGAAGATTTACGATGCTATTTATACTTGTAATTCACTTATACTAGCTTCTTTTTTCGTGGATATCGGTAACGGCCATGAGAACTGGGCGGCTTTGAGACAACAAAGAAACTTTGTATCCTATCATCCATTTTATTGCTTTGTTATGGGCCTGACAAGAAAACTGAATGTGTTTTATTTCTCTTCTTTTCATGAAGCAATTTCCATTGATTTAGTTGGACACAACAGTTAGTCATCGTATTATTATAAACTCACTGTCCAGTGCACTATTTCTTCTCTACTTCGAAATCTACACATGAATAGATGTACATTAACTGGTTTCGTCAATTACCAATATATAACAACACAGTAGACGGATGATTTTCTAAGGAAGCTTAGAACACCCTAATTCAAGATGCTTATTGTAGTGCACTGAGTTACGGAAATGGCAATAAAATGTCTTAAAATAGGAACCAATGGTCTGCAAAAAATTGGTTTCTCATTATAATTGTTTTTACTGGGAACAGTTTGTTTATTAAGCAGTTTGAACGAACGGTTTAGTATGAAAATGAACTCTACTACAAACATGAACTTTTCAGGAAATGCATGATGTGGTAACATTGTTACAGCAATAAAGAGCATCCGTGTGGAAAATCCACTGAGTTACTTGCACCTACACAAACTATAGTGTTAACAAAGTTTTAGCAACTGTGATGAACCATTCTTTACATATAGATCATAAACATTAGTTGAGTGTAAAGCAATAAGGTATCGAATTGCCATCATAGATCTGGTACTACAACATTGTAGATGACAATCATCTACTTGTATCCAAAAGCAAATCAATGTTTTTGCCAGGGTCTTGTTTCGGAACCGTTGTTAAACATAAATGGAAATCATGGCTAATCATTTTACAATTTATAAAGCTAATTTGACTTTTCGATTGCGTTTTAGTACATTTTCAGACATTTCAATGAGTCTACTTTATTTTGCATTTGCAAAAATATGCAAATGTACACTTGTCTATTTCGATAGAGTTGTGAAATGCAAACGTTTATGAAGTCGTAAAAAATGAATATTCTAAAGACTTGAGATGGCAAGGAAACATGTGCGGGAAAAACTGAAAGAGAATAAAAACTTTATTTTTACTGAAATTAGTCATGCACAGCGCAGTGTAACTAGCCCAAACCATTGTACTGATGCTTTCAGGATTCCAAATGAAAAGCATCATGGAATTTGTTATTTTTCTGGCGTTGGTGCCACAAAGGTTGTCATGAATAGAAAGGGACATGGAAATAAGCAATGAAATATATCATTGCTATAACCTTTGAAGAAATTTTCAAACCAAAGTTTATGAACCGTGATTGATATGACGATGGGAAACAGGATTCTATATAGACATTCCTTCATTTCAACTTGTGAGCATGTTATTGCATTGTACAATTTGTAACACATGAATAAAATGCACATCGTCACCTACATATTTTAGAGTGACGTTGACTACGAAAATAAGCTGACTTTTGAAAACCGATGTTACCTCCTACTACCCTTTGTATACCAGAATTTCCAACTTTAAATGAATGTAAATAATAGGGTAAAACATTATAGCTCATAAATGGCGTAAATGACACATGCTTTTGATTTTTTTTTTCAGAAAAAGTTCAACGGATCGTAAAAGAGTATTTAGCAGATTGCGTCTGTTTTTCTTTCAAATCTTTCTCGGTGTTTGAGGCTATTTGCAAGTACTACATGTCAGGAAAAATGAGGTCAACAGGTGCCAAACGCCTTTGTCGAACCATGAAACGGTTCAGTTACTCTCTTCTTCTTCTGTTAATAAACGTTTCATTCATAAATTCACTGGAAGTGACCATCAACGAAGATTTCTATCAACAGCAGCAAGAGGAAATTAATCCATGTGACTTCATGAGTGCGAATGACGATCCATCCGGATTCTGTTTTTGCACTCCGGATGACATGAGTGCAGCAGAAACCGTGAAATGTGGTTTCCATAAGACACCGAGTGATAAAGAATGGAATGCCATATCCCTACTGAAAACAGCAACAGTTATTGAAATAGTCAATCGACCTGCGTTGGTAATCACCGAGGCACCTCCCCCGCATGTATTTACAGGCATGACTAGTCTGCTCTATTTCACTATAAAAATGACAGCATTGCATAACATCCCAGCCTTTGCATTTGGCAATTCAAGCAGCCTCAAAGAAGTCGACATACAGAGCAACAACGTACACAGCTTGTCCTCCCACGCCTTCTCCCACTTACATAATCTCACTGTTATCAAACTCAATGACAACAACTTGACCGAAATCAACCGTAACGTTTTTGTGGACCTTCCTAACTTGAGGGAACTTTTACTCATGAAAAATGGGATTCAAATCGTTCATGATTATGCACTCAAGGATTTGATGGCTCTAAAGGACCTGTCCCTCAGAGATAATCGCGTATCAGTGATCACAAGAGAAGTCTTTAGTGGACTTTCGAAAATGGAAAATCTGGATTTGCATGGAAACACAATAGAGTATATTGGAGATCATGTGTTTGCCGATATGCCTCGTCTTCAGGACCTTGATCTCAGTGAAAATATGATCAAATCTGTGAGTTCCATGGCTTTCCAAGGATTGTACAAACTGCACAGGCTTAATCTCAGGAACAATAAAATAGTGCGGTTCCAACCATCGACATTTGCTCGTTTGGACAAGATTTATTTTCTTGATCTGAAAAATAACGAATTGGAAACTCTGAATGAGGAACTTGTCAAACCAATTTATAAAAACCTCAGAGATAATAACATGCAATTGTATCTTGAAGGTAAGCTAATTTATTTTAAAATGTAGCAGAATTTCTACAAAGCTAATTGTTGGCATTATTTGGACTTCATACATTACATTTGTTGCGTGCTAATATGCACTACCTTGAGCAGACCTTTATAAACTTTCTCCAGAAGCCCGCACTCACAATGCTTGTTTTCGTTTTCAGGAAACCGGTTTCTGTGTGACTGTCGGATCTTTTGGATGAAAGCCTTATACAATGAAACAGAGAGTTCCTATGTGAAGCATCACATTGGAAGTGTCACATGCAATATGTTCGAAAACACAAATAAAAAAGATGCTTCAGTGGCTTCTCCATCATCAACCCTTTTTCATACAGACAGCGACGCCTCCGACATTAAAATCGTTACAAGTCCGCCTGAAGAAACAGCCACGTATGCTTTCGAAAGTGAAAAATATATTTTAAACCTCACAGCGAAGGAACTGAAATGTCACAAAAGCGGTGCAGAGATAGATAATGGGCGTGACAGAAATCTTCGTAAAAAACATGAACACGACGGGACCGATGGTCATCGTCACCCCTCTCAAAACACACCATTCTCCACATACCATCATCACCAACAGACTGTTCCTAAATCACCAGAGGAGCAAGTTTTTGATCAAAGTCACAAGCACAAACTGCTCTCTGTAGCAGACTGGGATACGAACAGTGAGTCTCATCAGCGGGATCACCACGGCATTGGTGGCATTTCATCGGAAGAGAATCCTAGTGTCAATGCAGGAGTTCACCGTCAGCTTTCAAGCTTGAATGAACCCCAAGCCACAGCCGCATTAGAAGGAGTAGATATTGGTGGGAGTGTACCGAAACGTACATCCGCAGGTGACCAGAAGGTCGACACCTCGAGAATAAGCTCTAACTATCCTGAAAACTCATCAGCGGGAGTGAGAATTCCCAACTGTGATTCACGTTTTCTCATAACTATTGTTTTAAGCATTTTTTACATAACTTCAATTCTCATGTAGGGTCACAATATGAAGATGCTTAGGGTTAAGTATCTGCTTTATTTACAAGAAGCTAAGGAAACATTGGAGGCTATAACATTTTACGGGAAAACGATCTTCAAATTACATACTGCATACCTCAAGTATGCTACATTTTTATTGTGCAGGTTGATGCGGAAGTAATTGATACCTGTCCATCCATTTATGTAGATCAGCTCTTCGTTGGCATAAGCACATTCGTTCTTGCTTCACTCAAAAACATTTAAAAAGCAATTATCAATCATATTTCCATGATTAAAAATTTCAGTACTAAGGCTAAAAAGACAGTTTACAAGTGTGGCCAAGTATTCTTATTTTAAGTTTAGCGTTGCATTGTTCTAGTTTCCTGTTGCTTACAAATTCTTCGTTTTACATTTTTTAGTTCAAACCAGTATAATGGAAATTAGATTGAAACTGATTTCTGTGTGCGTATTCTTAGATATTTTAGTAAAATCAAGAAACCAAAGTTGGTTCACAATACAATGCGCTCACCAGACAGTTTCATTGACTACGATGAGTGCAAGTAGCTACTTTGCTTTTACTTTAGAGCTTTCAAAAATTTGAATCTTAAAAAGATGGCTTGCCACAAATGTGAAACTGATGACTTGCATAGGTATATACCTACATAGGCATACCTTTTAAAAATAATTATTGTTTCGTGTATTCGTCCCCTTTTCTTCTCAATTATTTTTATTTTCACCATCCGGAAATACGCAAGAAATTCATTCCAATCGCATTATCAAACATTTTATAGCTAAAGTAAAGCTAGGCTTGTTATATCAATAAGATTAATCTTGAATGCTTATCCCTGTACATATCTGTAAATTGCAAACACGGTAACGTTAGAATCTTTGCTCTTGACTTTTATAATTTTGCAATGACTAATTTCTATTACTTCAGCTTTGTAATATTTTATTAATAAAATGTTTCTATGTTCTCCATTAAAAACCGAAGAGTAAAGTCTCCTAATCACCAGAAGCTTTAAACGCAGAACAGGTGAATATTATTTAGAAGTATTAACAAGTTGAGTTTGCATACAAACATTGTTTTTCATATGCATTTCACGTTGACTCTCTAGCATCATTTTGTTTATGTAATTATATATTTTACCATTTTCTTTTTTCATGTGTTTTTTTAATTTGTGAAATATTCTTCTGATCTTCTGTGATTATATTCCAAGTCATATTTGTATGTATGTAGGTTTGCATTTAAAATCATTCATTACAATGATCACCGCTTCAAGGAGCTTTTTAAAATTCTAAACAGGATTGAAATTCAAGTTAAAAACATTTTTCATTGAGTGGAAAAGTGAGACTGAAGTGAAATTAAAATATTATAAACATTTATAATTGAAGAGTACAGAAAGCTCCAGGTTTCTATTCAATTTTGATTTTCATTCGTATACTTTATGCGAGGGAGTTGAATATCGATGTTGATTGGTAGCTGCTCCACTGCCATTATCACTGTGTTGATTAATTTTGTTTTGATGCCATCTGTAAATAAATGTACTTATTAGTTATGTTTTAGAGATTCACAGTTTATGATGCTAAGCATGTAATTATTTAGCGTACGTATAAATTTTAATTAAAATGTAACTGTGTTCACAGCTAATAATTTAGTTTGTCGTATCATTGTTGATATAACTGTAATAAAATATTCAAACAAATAGTGAAACGAAAGTGAGTTGAGTGTTAGGTGTTGTACCTTAGCTGTATTATGCAAATTTTTGAAAATTTAATGTAAAACATACCATAGCCAATCAAATTGTAATCTATGAGCAGGTAGAGATGATACACATGCAGGATATTTATACCATGACTAGGACTACAAAATGAATGTTAAAATAGTAAATGATGTCGCGTTATCCATATGAATACCGTCTTTAAGTTTAGACGCAGTACTCACTTAGGTGCTCGTACTCGTACTGTCATTGGTAAAAATTATTGTGAACTTAAAATATTGTGTGTTCGTTAAGTTGGGCTATATGCGTAAATGATGTTACATTATATTGGGAAAGTGAAAGGGATGTGGAGAAGTACTAGAGTCGCATTATTGGAGAAATGGTAAAGAGAGAGGGGTTCCGAAAACATGTTGGTGGGACATCATTTATGCATGACGCCTTGCAAGAGTAGTGTATAGTGTTGTATTAAAATATCACTTAAATTGTTGATTGTTATTTTTTGTTGTCAGTTGTTTTTAATAAACGAAAGAAAATATTAAACTGTACTTCTCAAGCTTCTTTTTACTTAGGAAAGCATTGGCGATATTTTGCTTTACGAGACGAGGACGTTATAGGAGCAAGAAAAAGAACTTCTTGTTCTTGGAATATGTCGAGAAACAGAAATGGTTTAGTATATGGGTAATAACGTTGGCTCTTGTGCTGTACATCCTACTAAGCACACTTCCTTGCATATTTTCATTCATTGCTGGTGCATTGGGCACTTTCCTTGTAAACTATGTTAACAACTGACAACGCCTAACGGTGGGGATTGAGGATCACTCGGGAAAAGTCCTTATATGCTTGTAAAATGGCTGACACATATACTTCGCTTGACAAGGAAAACCTAGTGAACTTTGTTTTTCTTGCATAAAAAAATTAAATGACAAAACAATAATGAACAATTTTACTCGTACATTAATGTCGCTGCATGTAGTAATGGACATTTCCATTCTGAACATTTTGTGACAATAATAAAAACAGAAATGTTATGATTTTGCATATTAAAAAATTTCCCAATAGTAGTCCAATGCCCAATACCATTCACACCAATTAGGTCGTGCATCGTGCCACCACTGAACATTTGTCATAACAACCATGATGCATTTTCTTTTGCTTGGATGTTTTTCACAAAAAAATTCCCTTCGAGTTTCCATTCCATTCGTAAACCTTTATTATCATGTCATGCCTATGTTCACGTGAAAAGTATGTTTCTGACACATGTCCGTTAGAACTACAAGTCTCTACCTAATAATTTATGAAACAGTTTTCTTGTCTCTCTTTCCCTTCACTGTTTCAAATTTTGATGCAAGTTTCAATTTTAAAAGTACAAACTTTCCTTTTCACTGACATGAGTAGCTTACCATTCTTTCACTTTTCTAAAAACCTGCGAATTTTTTTTTGTTAACAATAAACCATTTTGTAAGTGTTAATGAATGTCATTCTTAACGATTGTTGTCCTAGGCACGAGCTTTATAAAGTACTTTCTCAGCATTGACAACAGGACTGTTGATTGTACCCACGCAGTAATCTGTCTGACTTCGCTATAGCGCATTAAGAGTCATTATCAGAAGAAAGACGATGAAAATCCAGTATGAGCTTGCAACAAACCGAAGTTTTTGGAACACAAATTCCAAACGATCCAATGGTGGAAACCTATTAGCTTCATTTGATGTAAGCAACAAAGGATACTTCATGTTTATTATTAACTATCCCGTTTTTTACGTATTTTTGCTGAGTTCAGTAATGTCGCCTAATTTTTCTTTTCATGATTGTCAATCACCAAAATTGGGTATAAGTATGCTCCAAATGCGTAATGTATCTATTCGCTTGCCAGAAAGAGTGAATGAGAACAAGGCAATATGGGTAGCGTCGAATATAATATGTCTAAACTCTCTCCTCTCAACTTGAGGCAATTTTTGTGCAAAATACTCATTTTAACAGAGGAAATGTTGTTTCTTTGTAATAAAAACCATTGGTCGATAACACGGACGCGACAGTGCGAAGATAGAGTTCATTTACAAGGCTACTAACATTTTAGTGAACAACGAGGAGTTGAAACGGAAGCAAACAAAGCAAACAGCAAATGAACCATGCTATTTTGGCTGGTGCGGAGCTGCATAGTCAACGTCAGTTTCAAACAGAGCCGCATTCAATAAACAATGAAAGCGTCTAGACAAAAAACTCATCGAAATCCGTTATTTCCCATTTACTCACAGTTTCTTAATTTTTAATGTAAAATTTTATTCGTCACATTAAGACATGTGTGCTAAATCATCGCCATCGCCAATACAACAGTTTTCTCCGACTTTTCTGCCGAATCCCTTGTTAAAACACATTTTCTCGTTCGCATTCATTTTCTTGTTTTACGGATACTTTGGAGGAAACGGGAATGATACTGAGGCATTTGGACAAACATCTCCGTCTCCAATACATTTTCAATCATCAAATATTTATTATGAAACAAGTGAGAGGATAAATCCGCGTTTTTATCACGCATTAAATAAACAACTGCAGGCTGAACGCCTCAGCAAGATGTCATCGCCAAAAACAACAAAAATGAATTTGCAGGCTTCCTTTGAAACTCCTACAGAATCGAATCAAAGTCCGACAATCATGTCGAATACAACAGACGCACATACGCTTCATCGTTTCCTCCGACAAATTGTGCCACTGCCTAGAAGTACCATGAAACCTAAAACTAAAAGTTTAGAGAATGAAGGTGCAGATTTTAGGTTTACCCCGGATATGGAAAGGCTGATTAAGCTGTTCCGAGCATGTCTCATTGACTATGCATTTAAACGGGAGTGGTACAGTGCTCAATTCATTGTACCCCAACAACATGGTTTGAAACTTTGCCAATATTTTACAAAACCTGTGTTGCTGTCTAAAGCATCTTTTAATCTCAATTGTTCTGACGACTTGCTGATTGAAAATATGCTGAAGACTAACCTTAGTCAACTTATTATAATAGCTGATTTTATACACTTTAATAATAAGAATAACAGCAATGCGAAATTTACAATTGTTTCAAAATTGCTAAGTAAATATAGTTCCAAACGAAAGATTGTACTGTTAGCGGGTAATGAAACAGCGGAGGATATTGTTACCAGGCAACAACCAGAGTTAACGGTCAACTATAAATGGACTTTAATCAAAGTGGCGAGCAATGAAAGTTTCGCAAATACGTTGGAAATTTATAAAGTGTTTGGGTTTGCCACATCAACTACACCTATTTTCCAAAGAATTGGTAACTGGAGCACTGCTAATGGTTTGCAGATCGACGCAGGGAAAGATGCTGGGCTAGCAAATTTTCAGGGACAAGTTCTGAGAATAACAACTCTCTCTGTACGTTGCGTGAATGAATGAACATTTTTGCGTGCAACATTCCATTTCATACGATAATTTTTTGTTTGCGCTTATTTCGTATCAATATTCAAATTACCAAAAGTCATGAAATCAAAAAAGGAAATGAAATGAAAAACATAAACCTTTCAGGGGCCTCCGGTTATTAACCTTCACCATACACCGTTGGCATCAATAGGATCAAAGTCATTAGTTGCCACTGGATATTTACCAGATATTCTGAATTTGCTTAGTTGTGTTTTAAATTTCAAGTTAGTCTTCATTTTAAATTGATCTATGACTCATTATATCAGCACATTTTTCTAAGACTTTATATTTAAACACCTTTTTTCCTAAGATATTCAATACTAACACCTAAAGACGGCAAATTTGGAGACCAAGACAATGATGGAAACTGGTCAGGAATGGTTGGCATGCTTCAGAAAAAAGTAAGTTGAATTTTGCGCTGTGCGTCATTAACTTACAAGACAATTTGCAATATGCATATTATGTTGATATGTTTGTACCGATTTGTATCTACTTTTTAAAACATATATAAAAACAGGAAGCAGACATTGCCCTCATGTCATTCAGTTATACAAAGAGCAGACTACTTGTAATGGACTATTCTCCTCCTGTCGAGTACAGCTCGGTAAGTAGCTCGAAAATTGATAGTTTCTTCCTGTGAACACATTTGTTTAGCAATTAACAATGCAAAAATACAAAAACTTTCAGACAAAGCTTCTCATCCGCAGAGATTGGCAGGTTGGAGAATTAAAGTTGGATGCATTCTTCAGACCTTTCGAATGGAAGGTATGGTTTACCATTCTTCTTTTGATAGGACTGGGAACGATGACATTGATTATATTCAGTAGCTTTCGACTGTTCCAAGCAACTCCGGCGGAGTCTATGTGGTTATTGTCGACTTGCTTTCTCCTTCAAGGTTAGCAATCAATACTGTACGTAACAAAGCAAAGTGAACGTGATATTTACCTGCAATTGATGCAATTTGCCACGCTTCACCAATTCTTATAGGGCAGAGTGAACATTCAACGATTCGAGTTACACCATTCAGGATAGCAAGCGGTACTTTCTGGTTGCTTGCCGTTTTCATTTTCGCATGTTACACTGCCCGTTTAACGTCCTTCCTGGCAGCAGATACTGATAAACTTCCTGTTAAAAACCTGGACGAAGCAGTAAAAAGCCGTTCCTGGAAAATTGGTCTTGTGAAAGGCTCCGCCTTTTTAGAGAAGGTTAAAGTACGTGAAAAACATTTTATTATGATTATTGCTCAGTTAGAGCAAATGCCCCAACATTTATACTATTTGTGTGGAAACTTTAATATGGATTAATTACAAATAATAAGGAATCAAGGTCTCACGAAATGGGCTTGCTGTGGAAACGTATTCAAGACGACTCATCCGTACTTGTAAACGGGTTTACCGATGGCATAGCCAAAGTATACAAGGAAAGATTCATATTTTTTACCAGTGAACTGATTCCAACTTTCATGGTGAAAGGCAACTGTTCTTTCTCATTTCTCCCGGGAAAATATTTTTCTGGCTTTGGTTACATGGGTTATCAAAAGGGTTTACCATATTCAGCAACTATTTCCCACAAGTAAGGACTTAACCAAATTATGTGCGATTAATTGAAATGAAATCCTTAACATTAAACTTGCGATAATTATTGATATTTTCAGAGTTTCAAAACTTCGTGAGACGGGTTTAATGAGACGAACCTTCAAAAAATGGTGGGGTACAAGTTCATCTTGCAGCGGTAAAACGGGCAGTGATGCATTTACAGCTATAAGCTTACATGACACCGGATCCGCATTTCTAATACTAGCTGTTGGGGCTAGTATTGCTGTAGCTTTTGGAATTTTTGAATTTCTATTATATGTAAAATACGAACATTACCGGGATAAAACTGAGACTCCGTTCTCAGCAAATGAATTTGCTGCACCGGTGGTCCAAGGATCAGTGGCAAATTTGCTCCCTATTCTTTTGCATTACGATAGGCCATTTATTTGGAGGGTTCAATCAGTTAACGCCCACAGAGCGATTGACTATCCATCAATGTACTTTGGTAGAGGAAAAAAGAATTACAATACCGTTTCAGGACAAATCTAAACTCCAATTACAAAAACACTCTTTATGATAAAACATTAATTGCTTTGAGGTGGATAAAGGTATGGAAAGCTCTACGCTGTGTATCAACAAAGGTACGGATTTTGCATGAACCTTAACTATTTATGGATGCGTCAGCTACTGTGAATTTTTAATAATTGCAATTTCCAAATTTATGATTATTTGTGCCATGTAAATCGTTATTAGCTTACGAGCTTTTCCATTGTATGATTAATTTAACCAAGCATTACTCGATCCGTTATACTCAGAAAACAACTCTTCCACTGCTTAACTTTACGTAAGATATCATGTGTAATTTGCTGCAAACTTTTGAGAAAAACTTTTTTTATTGTCTGTAAGTAAAAATCACACGTTTTTTATGTAAAAATGCTTGTAAAAATACACTGCATAAATGTTGTACAAACATATTTCCCTTTTAAAATTCAATATATCCTTAAGCTGACGATTACCATCACTGAAAAAGGCTAGTTTAAAACTTAAGACTAAGACACAAATTGTACCGGTTTCAGAATAAAATCATACATACAATAAAATTCACAATTTCATATTTACAGTTTCATTTTTTTCTCCCTTGGTCTCTTTGCTCGATTATTAATAGTATTTTCACAGCTATCATTTGGTGAAGAAAGTTGACCAATGCCAACAGCAATTTGAGTAGGATTAAATTCTTGTGTACTTTCATCAGAGTTTTTCTGTATTTGTTTGGCAAACATCGCAGCTATCATATTGGGCTTCTCTGCCCTTCTGGTGCCTTGGTTAGATTTTCGTGAAAAAATACTCAATGGTGTTCCTGGTAATTTGAAGTTAGAAACTGGACTCTTTTCATTAACGACTGGTGACGCTGGTGAGAAATCTGTTAGTGATTTGGACTGAGCAAGAGATCGACGAGAGTTCGTATCATAATCATTATCGACACCGCTACTACTGCTACTGAAACTGTTGGCAAATGGTACAAGATCAGAGGTAGAATTTTCTTTTCCATGAAGGGACGATTTGTTGTGACCTTTAACGTTCATACCGAGAACTAAACCAAACGAGTTGGAAGCACCATCATGCGAATATTCTGGGTATCCAGACACATTGCTCATGGAAGTATTTCTATCTGACGCTAGAGGATACTCCAGGCTTAACATTCCATCTCGAAATCCTTGCAAACTGTTTTCAACGGATGACCAGTTTTCGAATCTTTTCACCTATACATAAATAATACATGTGACATAAACGTATTGAAAATTGGATCGGAACATCGTAGCTGAGGTTTAACTATTTCCATTACTGAAGAGCGAAGCCACTTTGAAAGTGATGACACATAGCGAGGTTGGCGAATGTATCTGTCGTCGACTAATAAAATGGCCCCCCAATCTTGCCTATGGCGAATGCACCTTCCAAGTGCCTGATTTAAAGCTCTACAGGACGAATTTTAAAAAGTCACATAATGAAACAGTTATTTTAATGTGGCATTTACAGAATCAATACAAAAAATGAAAGGAGCAAATCACCTGAATGCTTGAATTTCGTACCACTCGCCACCTGGAAGTAACCCTCTGTTAGTGTTCCTATTGTTGTACTCCCTTTTTAATTCAACTTGCATGTCCTTTATGTTAGGGAAAGGTATTCCAACCTATTGATATTTAAAGTAATAATAATCATTTTAAAATTAATTATATTTTATTCACTTGATAAAAAAACCGAGATAAATTCAAAGAATATTATTAACATTCTTGGTAATGTAAGTTAACACTTACACAGATAACAGCACGAGCATTATTGTCAGCAAAATCCAAACCTTCGCTTACTTTACCTCGACACACAGCCAGGAACAAAGCTCCAGTCAGAGATGAACTCTAAACCCAATTTAGTGTAAAATATTATAGTTACCAAGACAATATTTATCTCAAAATAACCTTTCAGTCGTTAATAATTATTATCGAGATTGTCAACGTACCCGATTTTGGTTAGTAGACGCGGTGATTGCTGCGTAGAAAGTCTCCATTGCCTCATTAAACACCTCAGGTCCAGATCGTGGTTCCATTACCACCGTTTTGATTGCCTCAATTTGATCAAATAATCCTGTCGTCCTCCATCTAAAAGTTAAAGCACAAAAGTACAGTACATCATTTGAAAACGTGTCTTGGGGAAATGAACTTATAACAAATTGTTCCAATGCATGTCAGAATAAAACATCTAACCTTGTCACCATATTTTCCAACATCTTGTAAGATGGAAAGAAGCAAAGAACGCCGTGTGGCATCGTGTGACAAACACGGTACACTATGAGACCAAGTTCATCTTGATACTTTAATGTTGCAACGTTTGCATAAGTGCCATTTAAGTTTCCACCGTTCGGACCAGTTCCAACAACAGCAGCCCAACACTAATTAAAACGAAAAGAGTAGATGACCAGAACAGCCTCAACAATTACAGTAAGAAGTGTAGATATATAATATAAATAGATAAAATGTGAACTACTTGATAATCGAAGTGAAATTCAGTTTTATATGTACCTGCGATTTTTCAATGACATGGCTAGCTTCCAACTTCAATGGAAACGATGTCCCAAGCTCAGATTCAAACGACTGCATTGGCGATAATGTTCCGGAAGTTAAGACGATTGCATGCACATGAGTCCGGATAAACTAATATCATGCATAAAATTTGTTCATAATAATATACAGAAAATTTACATGGTATTCTATTTACGAAATTAAGAAAGATGATTTACCTCAAATGCAACGGCAGGGTTCAAGCACCACAAATGCAAAGTAAGAACTTGAACAGATCTTAGTGGCCCTGAATTGCCGTCTCTGTATCGACGAACCATGTCTTTTGAAATGGCGACCCTGAAGTCGGATCGAAAGCGCCCATTGTCTCTACACAATTCTTCAAACATCCTAAAGACATTTTCAATGACTGGTACAGTTTGAGAAGCTATAACTGGCTTCTCATCAAACCACCTACCACCACGTTCCTTCAATGCCTCAATTTGTTTATCACGCTGTTCCATTATAGCTGCAAAGTAACCCTGTAATTACACGTTTTAAATGGAAATCATATTTTAGTTAACCATTTGCTAGCCAGTTATCTAAAGATTAAATTCTTTACAGGTTTATAAAACTAACCAGTTGCAGTTTAAGACTTTCTTCTGTTAACCCAGAAACATGGACAGATCCTAGAAACTCGGTTCCAGTCCAACATTTCCCTGAATTGTTAAATGTCTTTTCTTTTAGTTGAGGCTCCTGCATATCCATCCATTGGCTCAACGTTGATAACATGTTGCACTATTTCGCGAATAAAATTTTGTTTTGGTTATTAATTTTTATAACATAAACAAAAAATTAATGATGTTATAATGAGAGTAGGATCTATCTAACGATCCATCTATATAATAACAATAACATTGTAACATTTGGAGCTTCCTTACTATTTCAGAATGTGCGACAGGCTCGTTACCGGATCTTGCAACTTTCTCACAGTCTTGGATTGCACGTTGTAGGTCATCTTGTTTAATTGAGAAACTGGACGATTCCCTTGACGCGTCTTCCATGTTATGAGCTTCATCAAAAATTAGAACATGGCCCTCTAGCTCCAGATTCATCTACGTATTTTAACCCACGCCTCATTAGTATGAAACAAAATGTGTGAATTTGTTTAGGATATCTTAAAATTTGCTTACACTTTTTCGGATGTTAGGGTCAATTAAATAATTGTATGGACAGAAAATGATATCTGCGTTTTGCATGAGGAAGCGTGTAACATAGTACGGGCAAGCTTTGTGCTAAATTGGATAAAAGTAGACAGTTAATTATTATTACGAGTAAGAGAATAATTTTTAGCACTAAAAACTTTTTTTACATCTAATTTATTGTAGCATATTTTTACCTACCTTTTTACCAACAGCAACTAAATCCTCCAAGTCATAGGCAGGAGTTAGACCGACAGCGCTTAATGCCCCAAAACTTGCCAACTTTCTGGATCCAGCATGCCAAATACAACCCTGTTGTCCCTGAAAAGATTACAAGTTGTTCGTAAGCTCATATCTACCTGTATTCATGTAGTATTATGACAATAATTACTCACCAGTGCCGCATTTTGGAGTAGTTCTCTGCACGCTTCGTTTTTATTTGGCAACTTTTCTACAGATGGATTAACACAGGTGTGATCTCTGCTTGCCAATACAACGGATCTGTTTTTATGATCAAAACAATTGATACATTTAACATACAAAATTGAGCAGCTATAAGTATAAGATGATTGCTTTGCAAACCCAATAAAATAGAAGCATAATTTGTTTCTGTATACTTAAAATCGGCTAAATCTTACAAAATTTTAGTCGATTTTTTAGGTGGATGACTAATGCAACGTGTGATAGTTGGAGCCTATACAAATATATCATCAAATTCTACATGCATGCCATGCTTAAAATTATGTTTAAGCAAATCATTATTCCATTTCATTGCATCTGACACGTTTGTGACACACGCGATAGGTATAAATCGAAGTTGAATCCTGCTCATGAAGATAGAACTCCCGAAACATAATTAAAAAGCTTGGTGACTATTACTGGCTAAGTCGTGTGTCGCAAACAATGAAAGGACATGTATAGCATAACATCCCTCACCACTTTCATCGTTTCAACAGGACATTAGTAAGCGCAAGTATTGGAAGTAATGAAACATTCTGAGAAGGGGGGACCAGACAAACACCATTTACTGACATGTGCTCTTCAAACATGTTCAATTCTAACCAGCCATGCGAGAAATGTCCTATACACTGGGAGGGGATGTCCCAGCTTGAAATCAATTTCAGAGAATACAAAAAAGAATCTAGTCGCTGTGGTAGATGGTTTCGTAATCATTTTATCCCCTGCTGAATGTAATTGTTCATAAGCGCTGAAAACATCAAACCCTTATACTATTTTGAGTAGTGCCAACCCATGTTATTCCAAATGTATAAAAAATACGACATTTTTTCTTTAAATTTGCGTTTAGCTAAAGATTTTTTCTAAAAAAGAGCTAACATAGGAAAATGTTAATTAATTCATTTATAATACAATACTTGATTGAAATGGAGACTTCTCAAAGAGGATATCGAATATAATTCCTCAACATTCACAATTCACATTTTGAATGAATTTGAGTACTTAAAACTGATATTTTAACGTGCTCATCAACAGATTTTTAAGTCCCTAGAGACCAATAGATTCATGGATGTCTGGTTGCCTGTACGAAAACTTGTCTTCTTTTGTTTCAATCTAAGGTAAAAATGACAAAAACTTCCACGCTTTCCGCATAAATTAAGGCATCACTGCACATACATACACAGCAAGAGAGAGAGAGAGAGATATTCAGACAGACTTGTCATCGAAAATGTCTCTGAGTGTAGCACCACTTGAAATTTCAGAGATCTCATTGAAATCATCTTTCTTTTGACAATTCTACAATCTCATGGAATCAACATCCCTTTCTCTCTTGTGATCTAAAGATGTACAATCATACTCTTCAAAATTCATTAGACCAAGGGACCGTAATGCATCAGTATCCTATCACAAGTGCTACTCTTGCTGATGAGTCAGAGTAAATTAATATATGAATGGCTCCATTCCCTCCAACGAACTCAAATTTTCAGCGTACCATTCAAATTTCATTTTAACAAGCCATATAATTATATCGCCTTTTGGATTCATAATCATATCATGGTTGACTGCTACAACTGTACTTTCAAGCGGAAGCCGCTTGCTGCTGCCAGAGTACTAGAACATTGTTCCCTCAAGAGACATTTCGCTTCTACGTCCTCTCTCGCACTACGAATCAGTTTGATCCCCGTGTAAAAAATTCATACTGAAACAGGGTCTCTGAGAGCATTAAATATCAACATATTATATACCTAAGTCAGAGAAGAAGATTTTTTTTCATAAAAGAACATACTTCCCCTCCTGTATTCATTCTTACAGTGGGGGTGAGGGTACCATAAAGAGAGAGGGATACCCTAAAACCGAGATTTATAGTCAGTGCGGCGTCTTTTATGAAACGTGTACGTATTACACCAGTGCAGTGCGCCATTATGCTCATGTTTGTATGAAAGTACATAATTCCAATTTAAACTCCTTGTCTCATCTCCGTCTCCACCCTCTCATGTCAGTCTCAGTCGCCATTATGGTGATGACTCATGCCGTAGTTTTTATGAAATAAAAAAATGCAATCCCATACGCATTTGAAAGTGATAAGGTTTCCACTAAAATGAATCCTAAATTACAATCAGTAATTCGGCTTCGAAAGTTCAAAAAATTTAATCCAAAGTGCCCACAGTAAATGATGACAATTCTTAGCAACCGTAATAACCCTACCGTAAAACAAGGAGCTCCTTTTACATTCGTTGCGAGACAATATTAAGTCTTGAGTACTGCAGGGTTCCATCAAGCACAAATTTCAGATCGCCAGGACAACTTTGAACTTGAACGACATTGGTATAAAATGCTGGAATTCAAAGCGTTGGATCCCATTTCTGAATGAGTAAACAGTACAAAATAGCAGAGATATGGAAGGGCTGTGAAATTGGAAATGTGTAAGAGTTTGGGATCCTCTTGGTAAACAAAGTATACAAAATTCGGTCATCCAAGAAATAATTTGCCACGGGCAAAATAGTCAAAGGTCTGTATACATTGTCTTTAAAGCATCGGCTGAGCTGAGCCAGTGTTTAGAGAACAGAGAAATTGAATGTTTTTCTTTGCATGAATGTCTTCTTTCCCTTGTCGTGTAAGCAAGTGTTTGGATTGACGGTGTGGTGGTTGGAGGGTTACACGTATGTATGTTCTACAATATAATATGCCGCATCTTTGTTTTACCAAGTATAGCCTTCAGGTATCGGCAGCATGAAAACAGTATAAGAGCATCTGCCCAAAAATAATAAAATTGTTTATTCACCGAAACACAAAGAGCAAATGTTTTTTACTAGAAAAACACTTCCTTTCATCGTTTTTCAGCAAAGAAACTACGTGCATGACTATGCATACAAATAAGAAAGACAATTTGAGCATGCAGGAGCAAACTTGAAGAATTTAGCAGATAAAATTTGAGATATACTATTTAACATTTACATAAGACGTCAATGCAATGATGCGCAGTTACAAAAGCACGACCACATTAATGACAGCATTTTCCAGTACTTGGAATATTGTATTTTAGATTTGTCATGAAAGAATTTGCTAGCCTCGCTTTTAAGAACACTATAATCATACATATAATGATTCCACAACATATAAATTGAAACACCCCAAAAGTGAGATCTACATACCTTACATTCCGGTAGTTTGTCTTCCGTAGTTCTCTGGTAATCTGAGCAATTTGCTTATGAGTTCGAGTTCCAAAAAAGATTTTGGGAACACTGAAAAAGCAAATATGATTATGCAAACAAAGCAATTGAAAGTAACATGCTTTTGGATGGTGGAAAAAGGGTTTTACTTACGTAAGCCTCTTTTCAGCGGGAACAAAGTAAGGGCTGTCCCTCTCAGCCTCCGTTTTTTGAATTGGTTTCTTTTCCTTTGCATTCCCTTTCACGCTTTCAGTATCACTATTTGAATCTGATGTGTAGTTACTCATATTCTGTAAATTGCGAAAATTATATTCAATGTTTCTCCAAACTTTTATAGTACCAAACAAGACTATAGATTGTCACTGTCTCACTAGACTAGAGGTCGTGGAAGTTCGAGATCGCTTCGTAGGCTTGAAGTCGTCATCATCATCATCAGTCAAATCGTACACTGGTACATGTGACGCTCCCATAGAGATATCAAAAGAAGAATCTGAATCCTGATTTTCATTTCCTGTAAACAATGAATTTTCGATTAAAACAATGTTTAATATATAGCACAATACATTAAAAATTTACAACGTTCCAGCAAATGAAAGTAAAGCACTGAAATACTATGATTGGGGCATTAAAACACATTCCACAACAAGTTATCGAGCTTTGACAATAATCAAATTTCTAAACAATCATAATCCTTATTATATGCTAAGCACCTCAATCTTCTGCAATTGATATATATCCTGTTAATTTCCACCCAGACCCACTAAATGGAGAGAGAGAATAACCCACTATTTGCAATAAGCCAAATGAAAACGTTTAGTTTCAAGTTCCCAAATATAATGCTGTTGTAAGCTTGGTATGAATACATGATACATTCAAATGAATAATATAATACCTAGGTTTACAACTATTTTTCGTGCTTCTACAATACTGACCTTGAATATACAAGAACATCTTAAGAGACATCTTAAACTAGGGAATACTTTTTGAATAATTGGGAATAAATAGAGTAATACATGCCCCGTACTCATGTCAGTTGTATGGCTGAAACGTAATACAAAATACCAACAAAGATGATTCATTAGAGATTTTGCGGTAATTGAAAATAAAAAGTATGCACTTATCTTTGACCCCGATGAGTGTATTTTTAAGGAAAGACAAACACATGCGCTCGAGATTAACTGGTTCAAAAAAATTTAAAATTTCATCGTCTATTTAGCTACTGCATAACAAAAACAGTAGCTAATGCATTAGCACAACTTTTTCCATTAATCGAGTGTTTTCGTGAAGATTTTTAAAAAAATTCTCATGTTTAGTTGATGCATCAAGTCAATACTGGAATAGGAATTTTAAAGGAAACTTTTCAAAGGAATATCCATCAAAGTAATGAAAAAACTTTTGCAATTATCCATCAAATACCAAATGTAAAATCTCGTCATGATCATGAGTAATTTTAGCTGCCTTTTTGAATAGTATGATTGCAATATGCACTACTACTGGTATAGAACATTATGGGAGAGTGCATATATTTTGGACTAGTTGAATCTGCCTGGTTGGTGTCAGCCAAGCCGTGTACTCTTTTGTCGTGAATGTAGGAGTCTAGTTGTTTGAAACCAGGGTATCATGAAATTTCCAACGAAAAGCCTACAACTTCAACATCCCAGAAAATTAGAGTGAGGAACCCCACCAGACTCCGGAGATTGGTTCTTCTCTCTCCCTCTCTCTCTTTCCCTTTCTATCTTTTCCTTTTCTGAGTTTTCAACACAAAGAACTACAATTTATTTCGATGAGAAGCGACGAAAAACAGAAAAGATGAGAGTGAAAGACTTATTGGGAGGAAAAGCCTGGCTGGATAGAACCACGCAGGGAGAGAATTAAACCCGCCAATTTTCTTCACATATCACTGGATGCAAAAGGAAAAGAGATCGTTGGACCGAGAAAAAGCTGTCAGAGTCAAGCGTTGAAATACGTATTATTACGTCAAAGTCCTCTTCAACATTCTGTCCTCCATACATACAGAAAGCTTTGAAATGAACCATGTTTTATAATATACACTTATTTTTCCTGCTACTTCTTTCACATTCATAATAATAATGGTAATAATAATAATAATGAAACACTGGTAAATATATACTTGAGGGAGTTAGTCACAGAGAAATGCGTGGTTTCCTTTTCACCTTCAATACGGCGAGAATATTATAAGCACCATGAAGATGTGTACCCATATACTTACGGCATACGAAAATATTACATGGTTCGTAGGATGCGCTTATAAGTCTGCTTCAACTTTCTCTTTATCAACACTACAGAAGGCATTTCTGAGACGTGTATACCACATTACCACGACAAGAGAGGATGCGGTTCTCCAAGAATAATTCACAGTCAGACTCAAATATTATACCATTCCTCCATGCATCACTCACTGTTTTCTGTCAACTTTAAAGTTAAAGACATATACAAATATCTATAATAGCACGTTAAAAACAAAGGAACACCTAAGTAGACCCCTACATAGAACATGGCCATGGCATATAAAACTCATATTCATATATGTACTACAGCATTTTCTACGTTTCGCTTGTATACATAATATCTCATTGTATATTATTTAGGATAACGCAAATGCATTTGGGAAAGTGGAAACGTAAAGGAGAGAAGGAAACGTGAAGAGAGGTTACAGCCATTGGGGAAAAGAAGACAAGTATGGCTCAGAGGCTTCCCTCTCTCTTAGCTATGGTACTCTTCCAACCACTGTATTTGACATCAAAGGATTTCTCTCGTCTTTTCTTTTCTCTCCATTTTCATGTGGAATGACTAAAAGTGAAAAGAGAAAGAAAGCCAGTCGCTGGGGATGAAAACCACATTCCACACTCGCATCAGAGGTTTAGTCATTCCGTTTTTCTTAACTACACGGAAACAGAAAGAGAGAAACTGAAAGAGAGAGAGAGAGAGAGAGGATATATAAGAGCTAAGTCTTCATCAAAACAGAAATCGACATCTCTATAATGTGGAATTATATGGACCTAAGGCGTAAACATCATGGTTCCCTTCTACAGGGCCATAGTGATAGCAAGTATCACACACCTCCCCCACTTTTCCTCTCAAACTCCCCTCCGCAGAGTGAAATGAAACCCATCATGAACAAAGGAATATCGTGCTGGTTGACAAATTTAATGCCCTCTCTATTACTCTTTCATCATCATCGTATCCTTTCAATTCCCAAGTCACATCAGGCGAAATAATCATCAAATCAACATACATAAGCCCCGCTAATGAAAATCTTAGCTATTATACAGCCAAGCAGCCAAGGGTACTTTATAAATACTACAACAAGGATGCGTGCCTATGTGTAACTATAACCACTTATTCTCCAAATAATACAAAATTATGAAAATGGGAAACGACTAGTGAATATTTGCTAAATATTTAAAAAAAGAAGAAAAGAATGCATGACGAATAAAAGCAAAATTGACTTACCTTTTTTAGTACCTTCTTGGTTCCTCAAATACTCGGTGGTGGATTCTGATTGAGCTTCCTCCGATTGTCTCTTCTTTTTTTGTTCCAAACGTTCTTGTTCAGCTGCTTCTTGTCGAGCGTCTATCTCCGCATTATACTCCATTACTCGGACTGCAACCACAGGAAACAAAAATCGTTTTTATCGTTCATTACAACAAATTAGGTATGGAGATTGCCACAAAACGCTTTCAAATCCAATAATTTTACACTCCGATTCGGATTATGTTTACATACAAGCATAAAATACTACGCCACTAATATTTCCACAAATAGAAGCAGCCCTGTATGCAAGACCAAACATCTTTTCCAATATAACATTTTAAATATAGGAACTAATATTAAAATCATACTTTTGGCAATTTTACTTTACATTTCTCATATGTAACATACCACTGAAAAAAGCCTTCTAATGAAGCTTCTCCAATGGATGGAATGAAGAAAAAGGGCTATCAAATGAAAGAGCAAAATACTTGGTGGAATTTCCTTCTCTCCCGTAACTCACCAGAATTACAAAAAATAATGTTCACGCATTTGCGCTAAAAATATAACCTAACGGCTTAAAAGAAGAGTTACGTCCAAAATTCTCCAAAAATCTCCCCAACAAGATGAGAAAGTGGCTGTGAGAGTGCTTGTGAAATGAAAAAAAAAGTTCAGAAGAGACCGTACCGAGAGTTCATGATGATTACATGTATGTTTGTGTGCATGAGTATATAAACCATAATCATCACTGAATCATCAGCATTTCAAGCCGGTACAATAGAGGACACAATAATCAACCACATTCAGTTCAGGCTCAGAGTGAATAGAATCTCTCTAAAATCCTACTTTTTTATACACATACACAAACAACATTGAAGATGAACAAATTCCCTGTGAGATCAACAATACAACAGTTACTGCGGCTGAGGGACGGCCCATACAATTTTTTATATGAATAGACTTTTTTTGAAGATCAGAAAAGCTAACTAGAGAGACCCATGGTATGAAAAGGAAGTCCTCTGAGCTACCCAATTACTCAGAGAACACAATGAGCAAGACTGCATGGAGCAGTTCAAGGGTCCAACCCCTTTTCATAAGAAGGCTAATATTGAATTTGATAGGGCTACACAGCACCTCTAAACCATGTGGGTTCATGCACACTCATTTCATCATCGTCACATTCATCGACATCATCATCATCATTTTCATCATTGTACACACACAAACACATGCACTTACACACTTTCATCTGTCATTTAATTTATTTGCCCGCATCCATGTTGATATGAAAATTCTGTATTCGTTTCATGTCCTTCACCCCTTCAATCCCAGATTTTTTCTCTTCAGCCAAATATTCTCAAAAATTAAAATCCCCCATGTGCGGACAAGCTCTTATGTAACACAGTTTTTAATACTAGAGAAGAGGAAAAGACCCAGGACGACGATGACGACTGCATGATGGCTGTTTCATTTTATTCGCATTGATTGAGGAGCAACATCTTCCACTCTTATATACCTTCCGAACACTTTGATCCTGTAACACGAAACACGACTACACAAGCTAAACCTTATATAGATATCTGCGATACATTATAATGCGATACAATGATATAACGCAGTAATAATAATAATAATACGAATAATAATAATATATAGTATTCCATATTATTAGCTGCGTATTGTATAAAGCTTCGCGTAATTATAATGAAAAAATACCGTATTTCCCCAATGAATAGTTTTGTCAGTATCCATGTAAGCAAACCCTTCAAAACTGATGCTCCAAAGAGAATAACAAAACTAGAAACTAGTGGCAAAGCAACATTATACCTACGGTGTAATCCATCCAATTGTATAATACGTAAAAACGTTCAATATCCTCGCATAAAAAGTAATACCATCCCTAATAAGATGTTGCTTGCATTTCCTACTTTCATAAAATATGAATACACAGGCATAAAATATGGAATATGAAAATTAAAGAAAAACTAACGCAGGTATAGGGAATGAGACAAGGAATTGTGCGTTCAACCTACGCCAATTCCACATCACCGAACACATCAGTTTCAATTCTGTCACAAAGGACCACTTCACCGAAATATATATGACAAGGCAAGTAATCAATACGCACACTGAAACACAAGTAAAGTTCATACACAAAAACATATCAACGTAATAGAGCAATAATTCTTATACAATAATACATAATATTATAATATGTATTCTGGGGTATGAAAATATAATTTTCACTGTTGTGTAAGTCTTCTTATTCCTCATAGAGATTTTTCATAGAAGGAAATCCGTTGTATGCAACCTGCGAGTTTAAACTTTACTTTACAAACGTGATTTACACATCATTGGCATTAGCATAATATCCTACTGCACCAGTAAAAAACAGATTAGGAAATCAGCGAAAAAACCTATTTCTGACAAATCGAAACAACGTAAATTTTCTACATTATATTACAACCTAATTTTGTTTCGTACGTTTTCACACATTTTATGGTATGGTAACTACATAAGACACGACTTCAAGAAATCACTCATTTATCCAAGCAATATAGAAATATTTATATAGATATTTTACGATATCATGCAATAAGTATTATAGTAGCATCAGAGAAATAAAAATATCATATAATCACCAGTTCATCAGTTAAACAGAGGCAGGAAGCAGATATTCCATTAATTCGTCACATTTATATTATTTGCCTTGATTACCACGTTATATTTTTACTCTATCGTGTAAGAAGCTACCACATAGTTTTAATCCTTCTCGTGTTTGCATGTTCTAGCTATCATCCCACTAGTTGTAGTAAATGAAGATTTAAAAAATATTTTTCCTTGTCCTGATTTTAATGAAAATTATAGCGAAAGTGAATAGCCTTCAATGATTAAATGTTCATAACGTCTTTTCCATTTTAATTTCCGTGTTTCAAAAAGTTAACGTAAAGTTCCTGCATTAATTATGCTAAGTTTACAAAATTATCGTAGATTTTAAACCCGAAAAGTATGATGTTTACAGTGCAACGACAGATTAGTATTATAGGTATACACTTTGGAACATGCATTTTATATGCACGGTCATCTTTTTCTTAGAACATGTTAGTTTAAGTTTTCAAATGAATTTGGCATATTTGTCCTCAGAATGTATCAGATACAAAAACCCTTGCTTCAAAAATATGAAATATTAATTTATATGACTTAAATGTTTATACGCAGGAATCTATTATAATTTCAGTGTTCCTATTCCAATACCTAGATCAAAATCCCTTTTTTCTTAATTTCGGACTATCTTGTGTAGTTCTGAATTTAAGGAACCTCATAAATCATAGTATATTTGAAAATTTTGCCTACGTTTTAAAGAATAAATTACTTATCCTAGCTAAATGTTCCAGAAAGCATACGTGACTGAATACGGAATGTTCCAGCAGACTCGTCCAACCTGTTACATACGTATACCATATATCTATAATAGCGCATCTTTTTATACAAATTACCATACCATGCACGAAGAAATCCGTAAAATACGAGGGAAAGTTAGATAAGTTTGAGAAGAAAAGGATTTTAGGTACAATTTTACGAAATTAAATTTGTACTTTTTAAGTGAAATTACATGGCGATTAGAGGATTATAAATGTTTTGTCCGCATGACTACAACATAATTTTAGCAAGCTTTTAGTGAAAAAATAATAATTTTAAGAACATTTATGTATTGCAATAACCGCGTATCAAGGATCTCTAAAACTGAAATTTGTCAATATTATGTATGAACCTCAAATCATTGGTATATTAGCGTATGTTTGTTAGTGAAATAATATCATCTCATCTGTATGTTCACAGCTTTAATTAACTGCACTCGAATAATAATTTTATTCTACCTCAACGACATCTCACAATGCTGGAAACTATTCATTAACAATAATATTTCATGTTTGTAATTAATAATTATGTAAGCTAGATTGATTGATTTACTCTTCATCAATTAAAATAAACGGAAACTTCCATTGATAAATAAAGATAAATACAAGGGAAGTGGAAGCCAAGAGCGCCTTTTTAGAGCATTTACTATTGCAGTTTCAAAATACATTCATGTTATAGACTATATACAATCAACCACCATTAGTTTTAGGGCGTTTTAAAAATCAATGAACTTAAAATTAGCCAAAACTTTCAGTAAATAGCGGTAAATAGGTAATAGAATCGCAAAAGCCTTAGCACAAATTGACAGAAATATCAAAACTACATGCAATTGTGCCACACCACATATTCGACAACATTTCTCCTATACAAGCATAGCAAAAACGCATCTACCCCTCCAAGATAGTTATAGAGATTTCACTCCGTAATACCCATTTCAATGAATATATCGGGATGATGGATAATCTAAACAGCGCATGGAGGGTAGATGCACGCCATGCGAGATTTTCCGGGAAAGAGACGGTGCGAACCAATGGATGACCCGGACACCACAGACGCCTCCATTCTCACGCCCTTACGTGTTTTTCACGACGCTCGACTGTTATATTGATTCAACGTCAAGATACAGTGGTACACATGAATTCGTGTCTCAAAAAACTCACCGTCCCGTATAAACGTCACATGAACCACACAGAAATAATATAAGCGTAACTATACGCTCCGCTCTATGATATTTAACATGCCCTATCTGCATCTTCATCTTCGCATCACAGCATTATTTTCACAGAGTTCTTTATTCGAACCAACAGAAAACACTCCAGAATGTGAGCGAAAACTTCACCTCACAACAAAATTCTCACAGCTGCCTCGCTCTCTCTCTTTCTCTCTCTCTCTCACACACGCAGACAAACAAGCTATCAGGTTATTTACCGTACCTCTTTTCACCTTTTACGTATACTTCACCCAGGATATTTTTACACCAACATCCCACTTTTCATCCTTCACTGCCTCACTTCTATACTTTTCCTTTTCATCAACAAGCGTTCCCTGTAGAGAAACCTCCGCCATGATTTTCTAAGACAGGCAAACAGTGCACTTGAATGCTTTATCTCTTTATTAAAATAAAAGCCACTTCTAACGTCTACCACCACCAACACCTTATCCGAGAAGTACTTACTTATGCAAAAACTGCCTGCCTTTTTGCTATCATCATCATACGCAAAGTATGATCATGACAGGTTTCTGGGATGGTCAATATTGAAAATATCACAAGCACAAATGCCTATACGCAAGATTCTCAGTTTAGCGTATTATTAATATTACCTTACTTATGCACACAAGTACTTCAGGGAAGGAAAACCAACTCCTCAAAAAGTACATGCAATATATAAACATTTACCTATACAATGAAAAGAATAAGGGTAGCTACTAGCTACTATTCATAATCACTTACAAAACACACAAGAATTAAAGATTTGTTTTTATGTCATCATATTATCATCCCAAAATGAACACAATATGAACCATACAAAAGGATCTACAACAAATGAGTATCCCATGTGTCATTATTACCATTATAAACAGCATGAACGAATCCTTAACACAAAGGGAAACACAATGAGATCTGTATTGGATTTTACGCTGGCTTAAATAGGATTGAATGGCATTTTCTGGCAGTGACTATTATCAGAATTATTCTAGCATTGTTGGGGCTTCATGTACTCAGTAAATATCACAAAATGAATTCCCTACTACCAAAACTGTACACTACTACTACTCTTTATATACATACCTAGCTAACAAAAGGATGTTATACAGGCTATCAGAAATGAATGTAAAAATCTTTATCCCAATAAAATACTGTAATTGTACACTGTCCTATGAATATGACACCCAAACCAGATGTACGTGCCTTCGTTGAATGGGACAAAGATATCGATGACATCACATACAAACTTGCTCATGCATGTTAAAAGGACAACACAATCCCATCACCAATTATATTACTTGGAAAATTGTCTCTTTAAGGGTTCATCTTAAATAATAAATATCTCCTTTCACTTGAATAACATACAACAGAAACATACCTGAGTAATTGCGCCATCGGTTGGCGGATCTTTTTTATAGTTTATTTGTAGGCTTGAGTTCAATGTCATTGTCGCAGCACAGAAGATTTATCAATATCATAAGCAGATTTGTCAAGCTCCATTATATTTCATGATTTTGTTTTTCTCCCTTGCATGGACTTATTGAATATACAATATTGGATTTTAGAGGAGGACTTCAATTCAAGATAATACAAAGACAGCGATAATATTTTGACAAATTGCTTTCTTTGTTGGAAAATTAAATCCATGCACACAACCACAGCCAATGATATCGCCGCATTTATTTTCAGCAATACGTAAATTTAACACTTTCTCCTCGTATTTAATTTCATTTTTATCCTAGCCAAAACGCATACTCCGTTATCAAATATTTAAGACTAAAAGAGAAAGCATGCATGGGACTGAGGCTAGGGACTAGGACAATTGACAATTTGGTGTTGTTATGTAAACTTTTAAAATGTTGTTTTTAGTTAAATTTTACGTGGGACATGAATTTGAGTAATTACATAATTAGTAATAAAAAATTACACTTTTGATACGATAATCTGATGTCTTATGCATACTTCAATGCAAACTTGCCCAAACTTCAACAACTTATATGTCTTTATGCTGCAAGGATGAAGTTTAAAACTAATATTATAATGCATACCTAATACACTTCCATTGTGAGTAAAAACAGCGAGAAAAGGATGGAAATGTAGGGAACGAATAGGAGTCTTATGTTCTGACTCCTGATTGTACAAAGTAGGATTGTAGTTTTGTAGAACAAATTGGAAATTCAAGTAATCAATTTAAATATGTAAACTCATAATGGGAAAATGTGTAGCCTTACCTAAAAATTAATATACACGACATTCAGTATCATTACTGCGTACAGTATCTTTTAGTATCATACAAGTGTGTGTGAAGTAACAGAAAACGATAAAATTGATATGGCCGCTCAAACAATGTTTCTCTGGATTGTATGCTTAGCATTGCTTGTACTACAATAGCTTGTAGCTTGCTAGCACTACATCCAAGATGCGCATTCTTCTTATCATTCATCAACAAGACAGACTCACCAACCTTGAAGACCGTCTGTCGTTACTCCAATAATTCACATTGGTTTTGTTGATTAAAATAAATGGGAAAATGCAACCCTGAAATGGCTACAGCAACTGAAAATAGTGTGTATGTACATGATATTTCTTTGGATCGGTAGTTTGGTACAAGCACACCAAAGCATCTACAATAGCTGTAGCTGTTTTCAATATTTGCTGATTTCTTACATGTTCCATTGCAATTTGTAAGACTGAAACAACATAACAATGCGAAAATTCAAAACGGTATATCCATGATTTCGATTCGTAGTATCGCATGGATTAAATTTTAATTGCTAATCGGTAGCTCAATCCCGTATTGTATTATAATTATTTAGGCGCATGTTGCATTTTAAAACTACCACGTTTGAATTTTACAATGTTCCATACAATTTCAATAGTCTCCATTTACAATTAGTTAAAGCCTTGTCAAACCGAAATGTCTCGTTTTCAAAATACAAATTCATTATTGTTATTTGAATTATAGTCCTTGTCCTTGGTGCTTCCCTATTTATATAGACTGTCATAAATGCTAGAATTTCTGACTCAGAAATCCCGTATAATGTTGCATTAGTGTATTTATTTTACCCACAAAGTGAACTTTTGTACTTGTGAAACAATGCAAAGCTTGCATCTTGCACATTTTTTCGTGTTTACTAACTTTAATCCAACATCAAGAGATTCTGTCGTATACATAATAAACATTTTGAAGTCCCATTTATTCAAACAAACAAAGGGAAGACAAAAGTGTATCATTGAAAATTAAAAGCTGAAACTGTGACCACGGAAAAATGCTCTTGCAGTATGAGCCAAAGGTTCGTGAGAATAGTGAGGTTTCTCAGGTTACTATTGGAACAACATTAGACGATCATTTTGCTTAGGGATATTTATTTTTTACTTACACTTAATAACTCAAACCTACATTGTATATATACATTCATTTCTAAACCATAACTAATAACTTTTCGAAACTGAATACGCTATAAAGTTTCAAAAGCAATAACACGCATTGGACAAATTGTTGATGGCTTTGAGTGGGTCGATGCTCGTTTGGAGTCTTACTACTTACTAGGAAAGCTTCTAAACTGTCGGTTGAGTGGTACACTATCGTCAGTCAAATCTAGATAATTCGGGCAAGTTGGTTTCGAACTCGTTACAATTTTTCTGAAATTCTCACACAAAGTGTCACAGACAACAAATCTGTGTAGTTACGTTGGTTGAGCACTAGTGCAAAGAGGGAAATCTACACGAGTTCTATAAAGTCAACCCACAACTTCATTCTGCCCAAACCCAGCATGCTTGACTCATTGACTCAACTCATCTCTCTATGTATTTCCTCAGAATAAGAAACTGGAAAGCAAAGGCGGAAGTAAAAAACTATGAAAAACACGAAGGGGAAACTATAGTCATATTCATAGTCAGGATATAAAAGGGTATCCTATTATGGTTCATAAGGAATTGAGAAAAAATTACCACCTGTTATGGTTTAGGTGAAAGAGGCTTATGTTTGTTACGTTAGGTTATGTTAGTTTCTGATAAGATTGGTTATGTTATTATGTTAGGTTCATTTTTGCACGATGTTTGGAAATATGCAGGGTAGGTTAGGCATAATAGTAACAAAGGTTACTAACCTTTATTCGGCTTGCTCGACTCGCCATACTATTATACCCTGCAATTCTCCATGAACTTGAGAATAGGTCTGAGTGAGACGAGAGTTGTGGAGCAACGATTCAGATTTTCGTTAGAACCTTTTATCATTAGGCGAAAGTCAGGAATTTTGTACGCTTTAAAAATTGTATTATTTGTCGTTTTTATCATATAAACAGTAGCAAGCATAAGTAAAGTGTTTACGTTCATCCGACGCTGCGACATTACGTAGCAATTACTTCCTGTTTGCCATAACAGGCTTGGAAATCTATTTTAAAGCACTACCATGACAACATTATAATCAGTAGTAAATGTGACAATAGTAACTATCCCAGATAAATAACTGCGGTCAGGGAGTGGCAAACAGTTACTTGAGAAAAGGACGGATGTAAAAAATTAGAATAGAGCACACTCAACAAGCTGGCTGTGCCAGAAAAGAACGGCATACGAACAAAGAGTAGTTGAAAGAGGTTTCTCGTTTTCATCAACGATGGCAGCAAGTGTCATAATGTAGTGAAAGCGGCTTCAATTCTAGCAATCTTTATCCCATGCCCAATGCCCACACTGGTATGAACAAAAATGAAGCTTTATGTACGAATGCATAGCATTTCTCATAAGGGAAACCCCTGCTGCAAGATACATTGAAATAAAACGGAGTGTTCTACGATCTTTCATAGTTATCTTGATGGGGGGCAGTAGCTGTGGCTTTTCGTTAGATAATTTTTCGAGATTTTAGATTATCATTTCGAGTTACTCGAGTTACTTTGTGCTAGCTTAGAATTATATTCGATTTCGACATCGATGTAAGCAACAACAGACAAAATATGAAACTCTGACATAATTTTAACTTAAGAAATCATGAGCTGACAACAAAATCAACATGAAAATTCTAGTTTTCAAAAAAATAATAAATACCTATACCACATTGCAAATAAGCCATAGTAGCAGCTATCTGATATAAAAGTGCATAGGAAATCAGGAATGATGCACTAAAATTGGCTCAAAAAACAGGTATTATGATAGCATGAAACCTATGATGTCAACAGCCAGTAATGATTTTAGTAGTTTAGTTAACAAAAGTTTCCTTGTGACCTTTAAATATACGTTACATAATATCTAGAGTCGACAGTACTGGAAGATAACAATGGAGAAGTTGACAGCAGTATGATTAATAGAGTGAAGCTGAAGTGAGAAAAAAAGGTAAAAATGTGTGAAAGAAATGCGTGGAGACATGTTCGTTGATACGTAAGAGATTAAAACTGTCCATGCTCGTGATCAATAACTTCAACTTATACATATACCCAGGTTCAACTCGATTTCTCTTTCGCTGTTGACTTGCTCAAAGTAGAATCACAAATCAGGAAATTTTTGAAGAAAACTTCATTAGCATACAATGCCATGTATGAACCGATGAATTCATTCATGATTGACATGACAAACAAACAAAATATGCCCCTAAAGTATGTTTCTTGAAACAGAAAATCTCTTTGTCATCTTTTTATGGTTGGTTATTGGTTTCAAAAGATTCAAATGTTTTTGTGTTTTAAAATTTATGTACTTAGGCAACTACATGACTTCGTTAAGCTGTTCCGATTTTTGCTTAGTGTCAACAGTTTTGTGTCACCAACAAGTGTACATGACTTGAATTTAACGCGTCACAGTTTTTTTAACGGGTAAGACCATGTCCGTAAAGAAGAGAGGAATCACTGGCTAGAGAGATAGATGTAAGATTGGAATTCTTTGGAAAGTTTGATACATGCTCTCGAGAGTAACATTATGCCACGTCATTTTTATAGACTTGTCATTTGATTACGGCATGTCAAGCTCTAACAGAACTCCATAAATCATCATATGGAAGCATTACTCTTTTCATGAATGCGATGGTGATCAAAACTTTCTAGCATTTAGTCCTCACAATCAGAATACGTATGAAAATGCAAAAAAAAATCATGATTATGTTATTTTAATAATATTTACTAGATAATTTAAACGTAATGTCCATAATATAGCCGTATTCAAATGCTGGACAAACAAAAACTTGAAACATTGACATTATTAGAACAACGTGATGATTATTGTACATATTTAATAGGCACGTTTAGATTTGCTACATGGTCTGATTTCTTATTTTTAACTTAATGACAGAGTTTTACGTTACCTCGTGATATGTGTATTTATAAAGTGAAAACGAATTTGAGCGTCATATTCATTAGCAATTGGTTACTATAGCTTCCAACACTTGTTTTACACTTTGTTTTGCTACCTGTTTTCACCTTCGTTTTGCGGGTGGTCGAACTAAATCCATTTCTATCAAATTTAAGTGCAATAGAATGGGAGCCAAAGGTATCATTCATTTCAAAGGAATCCTCCTTATCTCAAGTTGACAATTATTGTGTTATGCTTATAGCTGTTATATTATGCAATGCGTAAATGGATTGTTAAAGGTCGGATAAAAACAAAAAGGATCCAGACACACAAGATAATCACCCTAAACTGAAAACAATTAGAACTCTCTCACAGAAACCTTACTTCATATGAGACTATGAAGACCGCTGTCTCCAAGCCCATTAGGACACTTAAAACGTCCGACTTCTTTGACAGACAGGAATAATGAGAGAGCGACCTGTTCATCAGGGACTTCTCACAATCAAACAACGCAACTATCAGCTTCTACAACAACTTAAGATGCAAAGGAAGACGCTACCGAAAGCTGAACCAAACTAATCTCTTGCAAGGAGAAGGCATTGCGGCCTTTGTAGGTACTGGTGAATCTCCATTGTGAGTACGCCATATCGTGCGCGTAAGCAAGTATCTATTACCTATGCAGAAATATGAATAGCTGGCTACACGAATAAGATCATTAAAATTGTCCTCACCACACACCTTCACACTTATCTCATATATGAAATCTTCTACTAACTTCACCTGTGGGTGTGTGGCTTCTGGAATTTTTCAAGCCGCCAAAGCTGCCGTTTGGTGTTATCAGTTAGTTCTTCACTCATACCCTTCTCTTATGAAAAGGTGACACTTATCAGTCAACTCATGATATGATAACTTACATGACATGCTCCTATTATGTATTATTCTGTGTGAATGTTGGCAATAGGTGATGCATACAATTACAACTATTTGATTCGACCCTAAAACCAATATGAGATAACCAACCCTTACGTTCAATCTTCCTCCTTCCGGGAAATGCACATTTATGGTTCTATTATGTTTTCATGCTCTGTTTTAATTGTTTACTTCGAATCGGACAGCGATAGAGTGCAAAGAGTAACAACCTATTATTCGATATCATATAACGATCGAATGTGTGCGTTATAGGGGAAAATGATCAGTGCTCAGATAATGTTACTGCAAGCATGATCAGTTAAAAAAGTTGAATTACTTACTTGCTTCGTGCCGCTGCCATGCTAATGTCGAACACAACAAGGCCAAACTCTTCCCGGAACCGGTTGGACTTTCCAATAAGCAATTCTTTCCAGTTTTCAGACCTTGTATTACCTTCAAACATGGAGTAAATAATGAGATTTTAAGGACTACCAAATCACAATCACCAATCAATCACATCCTGAAGATTTAGTACTTTGATAGATTACACCGCTTGAATAATATGTAATCCAAAGGTGTTTAATGATGATGGATAATGGCCAACGGGCCAATACTTAATTTTTATTACCTTGCTCATCATTGCTATTTGCGAAGGATATGCCTTGCACGGGAACTCCACGTTAACACCTGCTACCATTATTGAAGTTGGCCCGGTGTCAGGACCCCTCTGGGTGGATGGAGTTGCAGTTTCTTGGGTTCCCGAATCAAATGACGCCATCATTAAGCTTCCTGAAAGAAAACATTCAATAGTTTTGCAAAACAGCACCTCACAAAACTATAGCAACTAACAATAACGACCCAACACCAAACTTAATAGTTTATTGTGAGTGATTATAATTTTCCTTGAACTGAACTCCACTTGTTATTTAAAAATTACTAAGAGCTTCAACTACCAACTGCTGGCTGTTTTCTCACTCTTACTTTACAAAATTCAAAGCTTAATGACAATTTATTTATTTGGCATGATTGATGATTGACATTGGTGTTGGACCCGTTCCCTAATTATTTTTGATTTGCAATTTAATATACTCAACTCACCGTTCCCCGTACTCCTCCTAATTCTTAATAGATTTCTTCGAAATTAACTTCCAATGGTATGTACAATCGCTTGTTTACTTTGCTGCCAATTTGACTGGTGACACTGTCAAGGATTTCCAAAAAGTAGAATCACTGCCCAGGTGACAGGAGTAATAAAATCCAACAAGAAGATCCAACTAACTAAAACCCACAATCAATCAAATCTTGTATCGTCACATGCAACTTGTCACTCTACAACTGACAACATACACCTTCCTAAGACATTTAAGAATAATAATTAGCAGCACTCAAACCCAAATAATTATTTTTCTTTTCCAATTCCAGCAGTTTGTTTATCCCCATTTGACAACAATAACACGAAATGAGAGAGCCGTCATGAAAACCGGGACAAAATGTTCTCTTGTTATTGTTTCAGTTTTGTGAGAGCTCTTCTTCGTTCCCGCAAAACGAGATTTTGAAAAGGCCAATCCCGTCGCAGTTCAAGAGATGAGTTGAAGGAGAGAAGACCAGCAGCAGCAGCCGATCAGCAAGAAAACAACAAAGAGCAGAGCAGCAACAAAGACTGCTTTGCTAGCTCCAAGTAGGGTAGTGTAGTCTGTAGCACGTTGAGATTTCATGTAGAATTGCCTGCACGTTGGCGTTGGATAATGGTCGGGTCCTCGGGTGAACGAGAAGCTGCTAGTTTTGTGTGGATTGATTTGAATGCTTTAGAATACATGAGCAATTAAAAACGCAAGGTTGGCCAAATTTGAATCGATGCAATCCGCAATACTGGTTAAAATGGTTTCAGTGTTCACACTTTGAATATCTGGACGATAATTAATTTACTTTATTAAATATAATTTCATACACAATACACTGTCACGGGGTGCAAGAAACTTGAATCCATGAAAAGCAAGTAAATATTTTGTCATCGGTAGTATTTTCTACTTTTTGTGAATCACTGTTTTAATAAACGAATCAAAATAATAAACAGTAATGGTATGTACTACACTATGAATATTTTTGTTGTTTCTTGAGATAATACGAAGAGGCATCAACGGTAGCATTGCTTTCCGAATCCCTTATTCTTCTTACTTCGCCCCATAAAAACGTAATATTACGACTTTCTCGTCTGCAAAGCTTTCTGGCTTTCTAGCAGGTAGATTCCGAAATGAAATTTGATATGATACCTTTATAAACTTGCCTGAGCTCATATTTAATGACATGATAAAAATGTGCTTCGAATTTTGACTGACTGACAATTTGCGAGTTCTGATATCAAGTATTCAGCTCATTGTAATATTCAAAATCTAGAAGATTTCAGTGTGCAGCATTTCAAACCGCATCAAACCGTTATTGTTCATCTTTTAAAAGTATTTTAATCGTAAAATATTTATGTGTAGTGGAGGAAATAACTGTCCAAAATTGGCAACCCCTTTACCATTTTAAAACTAATTTTTTAATCGGATCATAAAAGCAGAGTCATTTAAATAAAATTATGTATAAGGTTGGAGCGCATTCAAGCACCGAATTCGGTAAAAAACCATGCATTGTTGAAGTGAAAGTTTATGACCGAGAAAAACAGCAGGAAAACACATAATATCCTCATTTTGCTATTTGTCTCACCAAGAGAGCCACCATCATTACAGCAGTTTTGTAACACGACCATATATCAGGATGAATGTCTTTTTATTTAGTTGTATGAACACCAACAGTCAGCAAACAAGCAGTGTGCATAAGAGTTCATTCATTCTGTTTGAATGGATGACTATGTAGCACATGAGTACTTTGCATGTGTGTGCAACTTTATGGAACGAAAAAGAAAACCACTTTTGTCGGGTTGTTGTGTTGCATCACACAGCATGACTTCCGAACGAAACGGGAAATTTAATGTTGCTAAGCGAATACCCGAGCAAGGAAAAGGTATCAGAAAGGGAAAGAGAAGTGGCTCTTACCACCCATGCTATAAGGGCTGCCTCTCCTTTTGTAGCGATTCTCTTAAAACATGTATTTACAACAAAATGTAAAGGCTTCCGCTTTTTAAAGCATGAATAATAGGTTTGTATATTTCAATGCGATGTAGATTAAAAGATACCCGATTTCATGTAACAAGGGCAATACTTGAGGACAAAGCATTGCCGTAAAATAAAGGAAACTAGTGCAAAACTTTTTTTCCCGAGAAATGTCACAGAACATGGTCCAGCAATTAAAGCGCATCTTGTGGCAACTTAAACCTTTACTCGTATGCATTTTTAGTGATACCTTCAACGCTCTTTCACATTACATGTAATTCTTATACAAACACTTACAATAAGTGTATAGAATGGGTATGAAAGTTGCAAAATCTATAAAACAATATTGACAATACTAATTAGGAAAATAATGGCAGCATTCTTCAATTATACCATCCTTGAAGGAAATGAAGGAGTTTACTGTTGACCAGAAAGATTCTTTCAATGATTTGACCATGCAAGTAGAGCAATACATGTATGGAAAGTAAAAGTAATATGATTCTTATCCGGAATTGTTTGAGAAACCTTCCTTCTTTTCGATCTTTTATCCTTTCCTTTTAAGAGCAGAGAAAACTACAAAGCCATTTGAAGGCGAGACGAAGACGTATTAAGAATGAGCCATCGCACACATTTCGTTATTTTTTCTAGTTAAGTAATAACACATGAACGGATGGGTAGCGGAAGAGAGAAAGAAGGATGGATGGATGATGCTGTTACTACTACATAACCACTGCTCCCGCTACCACAGCACGTGCATATACATAATAATTGTACGTACTTTTATAGGACGCTAGACAACGAGCCTGTTTCTCCTATAAGCTGGTGTTATATGAGTCACTATTGCATTGCTGGCCAAGAAGGAATTTATTAGTGCCAAATTTTCCAAATCATTAAGTGCAGATATTTCAGTGAATTACAAGTCGTTTATGTAGCGGATGGTTGGATTTGTGTATTGCTCACAGTATGAAGTCATCGACATTACACGCGGCAGTGACTTTCACTCAGTCAGCAGCATCAACGCTGCCACTATGTGCGTGCACAAGTAGTAAATGTACTTACAACAACTTTTACTTTAGAGATACTACTCCTTACTGACAGTGTACATAACATGATAACAATCTTATTCTTCTTCTTCGTTACTTCTTCACATACCGATATGTACATATATATCCTGGCCAGGGTAGGCACTAGGCACTTTTCCACATACCGAGAAAAGAGATAACGACAATGAGAGACGCGTTTGGGGTAAGAACGCAATCGGAGAAAAACCAACCAACTTTTTACACAGTAGTAGTGATATCGTAAGTACCAAATTGCATAAAGACATAATACACATCTTCACCATTTCCCTTTCCATGAAATTGCATATAACTCTAAAAGTGTATAGAGCCCAAAAGAAAGTTTCTTTTTTGAACATAAAAGTATTAGATAATATTGCCATTGCCATGTTCTTCCGAATGTTATGAGTCCCAGTAAAAATGAGTCAGGTTTTCCAAAAGTAACTTTCCTCCTGTCTTCCAACTTGGAATATCTACTACACAGTGTATTCAGAGAAGAGAAAAGCGGCGACCATCATTTTCTCTCGCTTCTTTTTTTCACTGTAAAAAGTGTACCATTAGCGCTCTCTCTCTCTTCCTTCATGTGTGATAAGAAGCACAAAAATGTTGACTATGCCGGTGAAACTTTCCTTATAAAAGGATATTCTAGAAGCCCAAGGAGCACATGTCCCATCGCCTTTATTCTTAAATTAATATGAGTCAGAACAAGCTGTAGCATTAGCAACAATAAAATAAAACAAGAATATATTTTTCTATACATATCTTTTACAAAAAAAACACATTGACTATTTACGTTTGAGAACGTGATAATATATAGTAAGTGGGGCTACCAACAGCAATATAAATGCCTATACAGCAGGGACATGTATGTCTGCGTTTCACACAGGGAGGGAGAGAAAAGAGAACAACCACTTTTATGACCACTCTTGGAGTTTTTGCATTCCAAAGATTGTGCGTAACACAAATTCTTTAGCTCCCCACCACTACTACTCGCTACTATATTACTTCTCTTACTTTTGACATTTCTGTGTGTATGTTTACCGACAACTACGTAAAAGCATCATCCGGTGGCGGTGGTGGTGATGTAAACATTTAGTTTTCTTTTACTTTTATAGCTGAGAAAGGAGCCTATTTTATTGGTGTCGCTGTCGGCGCTCGAGGTTCACTTGGAAGGCGCCGGCCGTGCCGATACTTTCTTGCGACACTCAACATAAAAAACGAGCATCCATTCATTCCATCCTTATTATTCTATGATTTTATACTACTTGAACTCAATATAAGGTTCATACGGCAGAAAGTTCCATATCACATGTATGAGTCTAGTAAGTACTTAACTGTAAGTACAAAAATATATGAAGCATATATCACCCAGAACGCCAGTACATACATGTCAAGTACATTGTTGAAAATGGTCTGTTGGAAATTGCGACTCATAAATGCTCTGGAGGGTCAGGATTAGCTGAAGGAAAGTTTTTTTTTCTTCCTTTTTTGCTCCTCCACTACTAGTCGTTACTGCTTCTTCATGCTAAAAAAGTAAATCGAGTAAAAAGGCAACCCTTGTAATATATTATGCTAAAAGCAGCATATTCAATGAGACGTGTGCTTATTTATGCTTTCATTTCGTAAGATTACTAGTAGAACACACATACACAACATCAATACCATCATCAAGACATGATATATAGAATGGAGGAGAGTGTGAGTTGTGTGCATCTCGGTCGCTCCATTTTCTTGATTTTCGTGCTACGAATAAGTACATCTCCAACATCAATTGTAACAACACTCATCTATCCCTTGGTGAGCCTTGTCTGATTTCCGTGAAAAAAGGAGAAGCAAATATCACACAGTTTTGTAGAAATGATAGTGAGCAATGGCAGTAGTAAAGTAAGAGGAGGCAAAACGGGGAGAGATAAAAGACACTGGAATGGAAAAAGTCAACGACATTCATTCATCCATATAATATAATTGTTGTAGTTTCTACATGTATGATGCTTCTTGTTGTGCTGTGTGTGCATTTTTCTTCACTGCTGCAAAAGAAGAATCTAAAAGAGTGAAAACTTTTTTAAAAAGACGTTGTTTTCGTTTGCTCCCTATCTTACCTCGAACACATATTCCGTTTTCCTACATTGGCAGAAGGAAAAAACAACGTGCAAGTAGAAAAATTTCCTTTTCTAGATACATCTATAGTAAGGGTTGCGATGCTATGATGATATGGATGTAAGATGCCTCAAGCGATCTTCTTATTAGATCCAACTTGCATAATAAGTGGAAATGCACTTTATTAGGTATGTATGTCTTTTGTGGCATGATTTTATTTTGGTGAATGCAAAGAGTTCCGCCTTTTAACTGAATGGTGCCATTCATTCTACAAAAGAATTTTTAATCAGATACGATCAGAATTTGTGGAACTGAAATTTCTCACGTTTTTTGTAGACAGTGTGCGGCATATATAGTGGCTTAAATAGTATTTATTTCTATGTATAGATAATAGTGGAAATCAGCACTATTTTGTACACGTATTATTAAGGCTTTTACACAACTTTTACATTATGTACTTGTAACAAAAAGTAAGCCCATACAACTACTTTAAACTTATGATCCAAGTAAGAGGAGGATTTAATAGTTCGACACACTGCAAAAACTAACAAATAGGTCGGCTATACAAAAATCAAAGCAAAAATGCATACAACTCTGAGAGGATTGAATAAGTCAGTAAGTTATAATATATATACATGAACATGAGGTCTGAGACAATAAGAAAATGAAGGTAAATCCCGTGGTATTCTCACTGTGATTAAGCTACATTAAGAATTTCACTCTTTTGAATATGTGACGATATTGACGCGTATGGGTGATGAGACACTATTCTTTATATCATACTTACTTTGTACCAAGCAACTTTCCCCTCCCGTTGATTAATAATTCAGAATGAGCAGGCTTTTTTAAGAGAAAATATAGCAACTCCGCTTTCTCGGGAAACAATAACACTATGCATTAGTCTAAGGCAAGATTTTTCGATTTGTAGTTTGTGCCACCTGCCTGATATTTTTCACTAGCAGCTGGTAAGTTATACTGCGTCAATTACAAGAATTCCCACACGTAGTTATGGATCGTTGTCGTCGTCTGCTTACAACACACATACTAATATAAATGCATGCCTACACATACATACATGAACAGGGTATGCATTATCAATTGTCCTTGGCTCACCGAGCCGGGGAAAAGGAACGACATCCATTTTTCCTCTTCAACAGTCACCATATTCGTGATGTTCCATAGACCGCAAAAGTTTCAGAGATTAAGAGTAATTTTCCAAAAGAATGGTCTTCACTCCTCTGGACTTTCATTTCTGACACCATACTCCCTTGTTACAATACAATGTTATATATTTTATTCGACAGAGTTACCGACCTTTCGCGAAACTGCTGAGAAATTGAAATGTCTGCAGACCATATTCGAAAGCAAAAAAGTGCTGTAAATCAGACCGTTGTGTGTGTGTTGCTGGTTCTGTTGTAACATTGCTCCTTTTGCTAGCCAGTGAACTGAAACAGAAAAAAATAAAGTAGCCAAAAACACGACGTGATGATGTTTCTCCCTCTTTTTCGGTCTGCTACTGGTCCCTTGTCCTCCAAGTTGTCCATGTAGCAGTGGTGGTTAGTTGCTCATATTGGTGTGGTGTGTGTGTGCCACACTTTACAAAGGAAACTGACTTACGAAAATGTGGAAAATATAACGCTTGGTGACATAATATAGATTGTCCTGATATAAAACTAAAAGTTAAGCGTCCCGAAGAGAAACCAATGTAGCATGAATCTGAAAACTGAATGCCTCCACCACTGCCTGTCATTTACAAAACTCTGTCATTCCTCACGAGTTATATTTCGATCTTTGCTTGTCTTTTCACTTTCTACTTTCTAACTTTTCCTCTTGACTTTGTTCACGTCACTTTCCCTTTCTTGTTTTTGTTTCCTTCGTCGTGGACATTTTCTCTCTACCAAGTTGCGTCGGACTAGATTGGCAGACAGATACTGATGATGTTACATGTGTGGGTGGTTACATACACGGCATCAAGAAAAAAGTCAAGAAAGAATGCTTTATCTTCTCCTTTGAAATTTTTTCCTTGTTTCCGTCCATGTATCAGTTTGTGATGTATTTATCCATCTACAATACTTTAACTCTTTAAACATTTACAATAACATTTTTTTATTTAAACATGCTTTACAACCAAAAATGTATTTAATAATATGCCAAGTAAGCTCGAACAAAGTTACGGGAGGAAATAAAGAGTCAAACTTGTGTAAAGCATATCAGTCACTATTCGCTATAGTAATAATAGATATAAGCAGGTTACAAATGTAACATAAGGGTGCGCTTTAACAGAATCTTGAGATAACACTACGACAAATAGCTGCCAAGCATTCAAGTTTTAGATTAGCTTTCGTCCTACAATTCCCTCTTGGTCTGAGAAGCAGGACACACAGCAATTTGTATATGAGTATATATAAGATGCTCTGTTGCATAATATTTGTATATGTTTGATTTACCAAAAGAATACATGTACATATCTTTTGTGGTTTGCAGGACATGGTAGAAGCAAAATGGCGAAAAGAATTGATGACACGGACACATAAAATTGGACATCATGATTGCGACTAGTTCATGGGGGAATTTTAACAACAAACAGAAAAGGACGAGCTGATGCATCGGACATATTAATATTGCCTATATGTCCCATGAATATAAATGGTACAAGTATGTTGCTTTCCCCTTTTAACATCAATATTGCCACAAAAAGATTAGGATCCTCTATTTGTCATATTATCAACCAGAAATATTCGGATCGGAACTTCTGGTAAGGATGACAAAGGGCAAGTAGATATGTCTTGTTATAGGAGATGTGTGGAGAAAGAATGAATATGCTCGGTACACGACCATCATAAAATGTGTACATTCTACTCGCTTCTGTATTCTCACACTGCTCCTCAACCAATACTGTACGGAATTGCAGTTTGATGACGATAATAAGTGTTTATACAACAGGAATTGACAAGATGGAATGGAGTTATATAAAATAAAATAATAGGAATGACAATATGTGTACATGCATATATAAGCAATGACTTTATGTGAACCAAAAGGAATGACACTATTTTTCCATGGCACACCGCACACCACCCTATACAACTGTAGAAAATAGAAATGCCAGTGGCACTCACACACAGAATGCAAAAGGCGAATGAAAAAACATTCAATTTCATCGGAATTCCAGTGTCGTTCTCTTATCTTTTTGCTTCGACATTGTGGCATTCGTATTTATCTTGTCACACTTGAAGTTTTTACAGTAAATGAAGCCAAAAGTTATACATTTACTTGAACAAGAATCTCATATTTTTATGCTATCAACATCAGCTATCGACCATTTTATGAAATCTACGCTACATACTTTTCCTGCAATATAAGTTCTACGAAGTGAACACAATATTTTTCTCTGATTCACACAAAAATCCAATAGTGGTTGCGGTTCGTGTGGTTTGTATTTGAACACAACCGTAAAATTGTCTCAACCCCCAAAAATTGTAATAGCTCACCATTTCATCATGAGGACACAGGATCTTGCACAAAACAAACACGCATTTATGCATGGCTAAATGGTTGGCACCACAAACATCATAGCAATGGCCTGACGTGCACATTCAATGGTTTGTTTCACTTTGTAATTTTTCACGGGCTTTTCCGGTCCACTTGATTCATTCAAATGAAATTCCTGGTTGCCTTATGTTTGGTGTGTTGTGTGGTGTCAAATATTAACATGCTTTTAATGAAAGGTCGGCTACTGCACTGCAATTAAACCAACAATATTGTCGCGTTTTTTTACATGTGACAATTTTAATGAACTTTTGCTAGTTTAAATTCGAAATCTAATAGTAATGTGTTGCTAAAGTAATTTATAAGCATCTTTAACATGCACTTTTCAAATCAATATTTTGCTAGTCATGATGCAAAATTCTACTCGAAATCTTTCTCAAACAATCTTAATTTTCTTATGTGCTCATATGGTAGTAGTCTCGATACAATAATGTCTTCTGGACAAACAAATTTCTCTTTGAAGTTTATCTTGATATCATGTTATTTGGATGCATTATGCATGGGGAACCTCCACGTATATGAATGAAGCAGTTAGCAGTTCCTTCGGGTGGTAATAGAAGTGGTGCACTAGCATCAGTGACTTTCATCTATTTATATCTCCAGCTTTTATCTCATCCCAAATATAAAATAAGATGGAAACGCATTTGATAAAGTGTCTGAATTCGCATATCTATTTACTATATTACAGCATTCCCATCCTTTGTGGTTTGAGGGCAGATTTTTGGTAAGATAGTAATAATACCTATATGGTAGACTCATAAAAATTGCAGGAATACGCTCAATCTCATTGTAATTCCGTTGATATCCATTCAAGATAATTTGAGGACAACTAGTAATAGAGTTCGTAAATGTTTGGTTCGATTTTATGCTCCTTTTGGACAAACCATTCGCACTATCTTGATACATTCTGTATTTTGTCAGTCAATTAAAAACTGATGATGTTCACCTTTAAAACGGTCACAGTATGTATCTGTGTAATTTCTGAATATTGTATTGGTTTGACATTCATTTTAGGAAATATAAACAAAATGACAGCAATGAAATACATCAAACAATATATTCCGTCATCAAATTCAGTATTTTAAATCTTGCAGGATGATTTGATGAGGTAGAGGTTAGAAATCTTTCATTTAGACCTAAAATTACTTTTACCTCAATAGAAGTTTTTTCATTGCTTGAAAGCTGTTTCAAGCAGCATTAAGTAGCCATACACGGAAGTCTGAAGGTGTAGCGCTTTCTATTAAACAGAGGTTCGGGATCTTTGAGCACCAAATATGCTGAATGACTGTGGTGTGCCAATCATGTCTTCATAAATTATGCTATGTGGCTCTCCCTGAATACCAATGCGCATGTATTTGTAAGAATAAACAAACGAAGTCACTTCGTTGAATAAACACATCAAGAAATCATCTCTTAAGAGCCCCAAAATTCAAAATGAGGAGAATAGTAGTAAAATCATGCATCTCTTCACAATGAGCATTCACGAATTCCATTAAAACAAGCACGTTACATTTCATATTATACCAGTCTATATTATATAATAGTATGCTATTGATGTACCTAACTAACGATAAGTGTACACAAAGCCAGGTAGGAGTAAAGGTGCTAATCAGCAATGTTTTCTTACTCCCAGTGAAAATTATATGTTGTGAAAAACTACGAAAATAAGCGATTTTTTGTTATTATCTTTCCATCTGCCTTACGGCTCTCCATGATGATTAGCTCGGCTCAGACTCTAGCCCTGGCTCTAGAGCAGCATATTATAGAATCAAGTATAAAAATTGTAGGTGCACAAATATTTATCCAAGATGAAGCTAGAAGGGTACATAAGATGTAATGTAAATTATTAAGCTCGTAAGGTTGGAAAAATTATATTGCTCGAATGATGATGGTCATCACCATCTCATGCCACTTGTAGTTCCATTTTTATATCTTCACTAATGCAAATTCTTATAAAATAGCTATAGTTTCTTAATATACGTGTTTGCGTACCCACGCAGCTGTTGGAAATGAAATCAGCTATTCTCAAGTTAGCCTACATCTAGGTATCAATCTTCGTGTGTGTTTTTTAATGATGCTGTCTGAATTCACAATTTCAGTGTTACTGGACTTCTTCAGTAAAATTTTCCTTATTTTAGAACCAAATGTTAAATTGAGTATCATATCTCTTGCCTAAGTATAGTGTATCAGAAGCACTTCAGGCTACTTTATTTTTTGCATATTATACATTGCTCATATAAAGACCAGTAAAAATTCACACAACCAAAAACTGAAGGAAAAACTTGGCTCTGATGGATAGATTTAACTAGGCATTATACAACAGCTCGCCACTATGCAAACATACTCCAATTTCAGTAGTGAAAGCAGCAGCAGCAGAAAAAAAAATTTGTTGCACTCAAACTTAGAGGCAATGGGACAAAAATATGTACATACATGAAGGGAAACTGTGTATGTTGATATGGTTGATAATCAAGAAAAAGTGGAGGGCACCAGAGGTGATGATGATTACGATGCAGATGATGACGGTAATGATAATGATGATAATCTTTGGTGTTGTTAAAATTGCTGCTGCTGTTGGTGGTTTTCTATGACTCGCCATTAGAAACACAAGATGTAATCATTATCTTCACAATGGTCTTGTCTCGCTGTTTTTATTATTACTGTTATTGTTTCAGATTTCGCCGTTCAGCGGAAAAACACTACCCAAACCACACGAGATTTACTTGCTAACAATGAGCAACTTGCAAGCATTATGCCTTATTGTTCGTACATATATTCTCTCATATTTCTTCTCAAAATTTTTTCAAGAAAACGCCATAAGAAATACACTAAAGTTGGACTAATGTAACCACAAAAAGACAACAGTATTGTTCATATACTGTATTAATTTACGAAAATATAAAATGGACCACACTGTGGTTACAAATAGAAATGAGATATTTTTACTCATGCTCTATAACTCATGGTTTTGTCCCTATTTTACATGAAAATATCCCGCAAGGGAAAATCGAATAATTATTTAGCAAATAATGAGTTTTAGAAGACGATCCATGATTCTGTCTACAATTTGAGATTTTTAAATCACAATTTGCGCAATATTTTGTGTCTCCTAAAATTTGATAGCATGTGGCTAGCTAAAAAAAATTATTTTCCACTTTAAACTAGCATATCGTATATATGTCATTTATTTTACCCATTCATATACCATGCTCACATCATGTACTAAAATTCAAATTCTAAAATTAATAAATGCAGCTAGAATTATTAACAGTGGTAAGCCTGGCAAACATAACTGTGTTATTTAGAGCTTTGTGTTGTGCAATTAAATCTGATTAAATAGCATTGTAGACTCCAATCATTTTAGTTTCTTT
>JAQIXX010000073.1:0-107273 GCA_034700605.1 Willowsia nigromaculata
GAATTGAGATAATATACATTTTGCAACCAATATTAAGTTGTGTATAAAACATAATTATGCCAAGTCTAGTATATAGCATAGCTTCAATGGGCACACGTGCCCATGGGCACTGGGCTCTGGGCACACGGCCAAAGCTTGGGCACATGGGCACGGGGCACTGGGCACACGGATAAAGCTTGGGCACATGGGCACGGGGCACTGGGCACACGGATAAAGCTTGGGCACATGGGCACCGGGCACTGGGCACACGTCCAATTCTTGGGCACATGGGCACGGGGCTCTGGGCACCAGCAAGTGCCCAGTGCCCGTGCCCAGTGCCCTCGTTTTGGGCACTGGGCACATGTGCCCGTTGAAGCTATGGCTATGGCTATTTTCATATTAAGTACATATAACATGATGGAAGTAAATCATAACTAAAACTTGTTAGATTAATCCTTCTGTCATGAAAGATTTTCAATTGCTGATGAAACTCACTCATTTTCTTCATCAAAGCACATTGCTTGTAGAAAACAATAAGAAATATTTATAAGATGCTATATATTACTGCATCAAAACATTTGCTAAAACCAGAGAGAAGATTGTCATGTGTAGTTATCTTCAGTTGTTTGGAAAGCAGTCAGCCAGGATATTACGAATTCAACTTGATTGCACACACACCACTTGACTCCACATTACACATGTGGAGTCTCATAGGGTCAGCATCATATCTTGTGTGTATTTGCAATCAAGACAGTCTAATGAAAAAATGAGCCAGTCAAGTGTACGAGGATGAAAGAAACAGCCATTATAAAGACTTTCTTTTTCGCTAATAATAAAATGAACGCCCTCGGTTCATTTCCCCTTTTCTTCACACAGGTGACTCACAGTCTCTACAGTCGCCCACTGCAATAGGAGGAGGAGGTGATTCCTCCCACCCATTTGCTCTTCCTCTGGAGATGAAAAAGCAAGCGGAGAATATTCAGAATCTCATGTTGGGCCGAATTTCAAGGACACGGGCTGTCACTAAAGGGAGAAAAATCACCCTCTATGTTTGTGTTTCATATTCTCAAGGTAAATATATAATTAATATATTACATATTTTAATATGTAGTTTGGTAGATGCTGTTAAAAATTTAATTCTACTTTACTATCAATAATAGAGCAATTTACAAAACACTCTTTTTATATGTATCCGGTATGTACACTGCAAATTTGAATTTAAGTGGAAAGTGTACGTACTACCCTCACGAGTGTGATTTACTTTGCAGAATCTTTTTTCCAATTTTCACGTATCCAATTAATACATGAGTAGAAAGATAAAGTTTGGTAAAGCCAGCACATATCATACCTGCCACAAAAATCCATTTTCTTTTCTTTGTTCTTCTAAGAAGAAACTCTGGGTTCTTTATTGTATTTATAAAAAAAATAATATTGGTGACTTGCCTCCGTATCGAACATACACGTTTATCCTTTTAAACCTATACATGTTTTCATTCGCTACTCTTGTACAGACTTTCGCCTGGAGAAGGGAAAGCTTCACACAGAAGTCTACCCAAAGCTTCGTGAACACTGCTCAAACCAAGGTTATGAGCTGCATATTGTAGACCTCCATTGGAAGACGGAGTTGGAGGACAAGGAAGATCATCAATTTCCAGAGCTTTGCTTGGATGAGCTGAGAAGTATGTTTGCGTACTGAAAACTTAATAACCGTCTTATATAGGGCTCTCTAATACTTTGATGCTTTTACTATATGTAATGGGGCGATGCAAGATCATTTACTAATATTGTCCTATGGTATTGAATGTATAGGAGAGCAAGAGGTGTCGTACGTGATCCCTGTATTATTTTTAAGTAATTCCTTGGGAGCCTCTCTGTTGCCAAAAACTGTTGAACAGCAAGACTTTGAGACGGCTCTCAAAAATGTGGGTGACCCGGAAAGTAAAAAGTTACTGGAGAAATGGTATACGCTTGATTCACATTCCCAACCCCCATGTTACCGGTTGAAGCCCATATCAACACATTTCCCCAAGATAGCGGTAGGTTGAATATCAAATCGAGGAGAAAGTTTTCATGGACATACAGTGGAATCCCTTACAAATACTCATTTGGCATTATATTTTTTTGATCGTAAAACTTTCAGTCTGACAATGAAAGTGAAAGACAGGCAGCAATAAGTGAATGGCATGGTGTGAAGGAGGAAATCTTGGGAGTGATGCTCCGTGTGTTCACCACTGAACTTCGAGATACGTATCTCACTACTGTCATTGAACAGGTATAAAAAAGTACAAGATTCGATTTTCATTGTTGAAGATGACGAGTCAAAAAATAATAATTTCTGACGACTTTTGTTCTCTTTCCCCATATGTTACCATTTTAGGAAATCCATAACTCAATATTCATGAGCCGCGACACTGGGAAGCGAAGTGTTTGGGTTAATCGAGTGTTCACTCATCTCCAGGCTGGCCAGGATGTGGAAAGCTCGTCCCCGCTGCAAAGTGAAAAGGACAGAAGGCTCCAATCTCTACATAACGAACTTAAGGTTAGAGAAAGGGTGACAACAACTGGTATAGTGACGGATGTTTAGGTGATCATATTTTTAACATGTTACTCGCTTTTTTAGAACCAACTGGTCGCAGATCATATTCTCCGTTTGCTGGTCAAATGGCAAGAGGGAGGTTTGTCCCTAAACATGTCCGAACATAGTCAATATCTGGACGATCTTTCGAAACAACTCTCATCACAGTTGCGGGGCATCATAGATGAGATAATTGAGGAAGACAAAAATAAGGTAGAAAGCCATGAAAGATTGGAAACAAATCAAACCATATTCACGATTCATGCTTCATAAATTATGGCAAAATACAAGTTAGTTATTAACCGGTGTCATTTTGTTTGGTCAGGCTGTGTGGAAAACATGGTATGGTGTGGATGGCCACTTGTGTTCTGAACTTAATCAACAAAGCATCTTCTGCCAACAATCTGCAAAGTGTTCGTTATCTGTCGAAAATGTTCTTAGCAGTATAAAACAGTAAGTGTCTTCCATATAACATTAATATTAACAAAGAGTTATTTTGGGGTGATGTTAGAAAAAAGATGCTTCATAAGCCAGAATCAAACAAAACGAAAGGGTTGTACTTGTGCTGTGATGTGTTTATTCCTTTATTTTCTCTAGGTATATGACTAGTGACAAAAATTATCCTTTAGTGATTCATGGGGAAACAGGATGTGGAAAGACGGGCTTGCTTTCCCGTGTTATCCAACAATGTGGGAGTTGGGTGCCTGAGGCGTTCATTATCTTTAGGTTTGTTGGTGTTACTCCAGAAAGTTCATCGCTTGTTCAGATTTTGCGCACCGTTTTGTCTCAACTATCTTTTCTGCTCAAAGGGAGAAACTACTGGATACCTCATGTGCGTGCATCTGACTCACTCTCGTTTTCAAAGTAGACACGTGTTTAGTCTCTCTTTCCAACTTTCCAAGGTTTACATTTAATTTTTGCTTCATTTCTTTGTAGAATGTTCACTGGTACAAGAAGGAGTTACACAAGCTTATCACATCCGCTACAAATCCATCTCCTAGTCTCGTACTAATCATCGACGGGCTTGATGAAGTAAGCTCCCTTATATTATACACTATAGTAGCATATGCACAGATAGGTTCTGTTGAACTTATCCTTGCCTAATTATCATTTCCAGTTAAATCCTCTGGATATCTCTGAGCTAGCGTGGATATGTGAGCCACTTCCAGCAAGAATCCGAATGATCCTGTCTTGTTCTGAAGGCACTTCCGTCTTTCAACATCTCAAAGCCAATTTAAAGCAAGAAGAGGCATTTTTATCGGTGAGTTACAAAAATCGTTTTGCAAACGCACTATTTTGCGGGGGTTGATGTCGTGATTTTAAAAATATTTGTTGTACTGTAGCTAACACCATTGACGCAACAAGCAGCGGAAAGTTTGTTGACAGCTTCTATTCTACAATACAGCCATAGTTTGGACTCGGAAGTACAAAAGAAACTTTGTGCGAGGCTGAAGCAATGCTCCCTACCATTATACATCAAGGTAATACTTTTAGAAATAGGATTTCACATTTTCATAGAAAGAATTTTTATTTCCGAAATGATTTTTCGTATCATGCATCGTTTACTCGTGCTACAAAAATATAAAATAGATTTTGACAATGTTTTAAAAATATTCACATTTTGTTGAACCTGGGATTTGACTTAAATAACTTTAATTGTCGCCATCCTCGTCATCTGAGAGGTGACGTAGGCTAACTAGTCCTTCGATATCAGGAGTAGTCCCTTGAATCATTTGCAAATAGTCAACCATCAGTTCTTGGAAGCGGGCATAGTCCTTCAGTGTTAGAAGCATTTCAAATATCTCTCCTCCCATAATTTCGGTCATATCTGCTCTGGAAGCTTCACCCATTCCTTCATTTACTGTACGCGTTGAACCAGTTCGGGGCGAACTGGGACCATGAGAGTTTGCCTTCTCCTCAGCCACATTGGACTCCGCTATGTTTACCCTCCTCTCAACTTCCTGAATAAACTGATCAATTTCAAATGTTTCTCCCAAGCTTCTCTTTAGCTCCCTCTCCAAGAAAGCTGCAGTCTCCACAGAGTAGGTACGAAATATGTTGAATCTTTTCTTGGTCAGCGCTTCTAATTCAGCAGAACCCAAAGGAGGATCGGTCCCAGTAGAGAATTGAGTACAATGTTTGGTAAAGTACTCAGAATGTCTTGTTTGGAAATCTTCTCCAACAAAGATGTCCTCCACGAGACCAACGGTTTTTATGAAATCTGATTCAGGAAGCACTACTGGTGACGATTCCGTTTGCTGGTCAGATTTCAACAAGCCAATATTGATGTCGTCCAACAATGAGACAATTTCAGAATTTTCTCCATTTCCAGCAGCCATGTTTGCTTAAAATGTTTGCTATCTGCTACCGAAGATTTTAGATTGTGTTTTCCACTTGCTTGGCCTACTCAACAAATTCCGAAAATAAAATGTAATAGAAAAGCGATAAATTGGTAGAGACGAGAGCAGTAAATTAATCCATAGGGATTAAAGAAATCACTGCTTTAGTTAGTCTGATGAATTGAATAATGAAAGGCTAAGGGTTTACTTGAGCCAACAAGAAAGCGGTTAGGAGTAGGTGGGCTAATAAAATTCATCTGTGGTAGCATACATAAATTCACAATGCCCCATATCATACCCCTTCAGTTGTTATAAGCCGAGCTTTATTAATACTGTTACAGATTTTGGCATGGCTAACATCGGTGGACACTCAAGGTCTTGTTGATCTGAATGGCATAACTGACATGAAGACAGCCATTCATGGATTGTTTGAGCTGCTGGAGAAATCACTGGGGAAAGAAAAGGTACGAATAAAATTTTATATCAAATGCATTGTAGATTTATGGGTGTAATTTTAGTATTCATGGAATGAAATTTTGCATGCAATAAGTATTGCATCTGATTAACGATTTCTTCAGAAGTTTGCAGAAAAATCAATTATTTTTGTTGTTTCACTTCGCCCCGTATCTCTTGAAATGAACTAGTAAGTAATGCAAAGTCAATTGAAAGAATCAGTTTTACTTTTTTAATTGCATACAAATCTTTTGCAATTTACTATAAATTATTCAACGATTCCAAAAGTTGTATCATTTAAAGATAAAAGTATATAGACAGGATTTTGGGATGACCACGAATGGATTATTCACACAAGAATGCTCGCTGTTGAACAACGTGCTCTGAATCACGATTCAGGTGAAAAAGGTCAAAGGTTGATTTTACCGCAAAGATAGGCAAAAACTTTTCGTATGATCTCCATTAAGCCTGCCTGAAACACAGATTCTTTGAGTGCTGTTTTTAGGTATGCACACATCAAATATAAGATTTTGTGGCAAAAAAAGTACGCTTTCATTGTCTGAGGCAGGGAAACTAAAAGTAGATGGGTTTGAATTGAAAAACAACTATGCAGGATTTACTTTTTTTATAGTTAAAAAGGAGCACATAGCCATTGTAATAGAAGCAGTAAGGGTTAGAACGTATTATGCATGCTCCGAACATATTCTAGCCTGCAAACTCAGCACAAAATGTGCCACAATACCAAAAACTAAATCGAATAGAAATGCAAACGATTCAATTGAGAGATTGCTATACTTTCATAAAATTCTCATTCTCTCCAGCCACCACGGTCGCTGTCAAAACGTATATATCTTTTTTATGAGTTTACATTCAACACTCAACAGCATGAGAAAAAAATGGACTCGTGATGTGATCCCGCTGCAAATACATATATTTATTTTATTTTTACTGTGTGAGCTATCCTGCAGGTTTCATAACATTTTTATTATTTGACAGAATTTACTTTTCCCGTAAAGACAATTATTTCATACAACAGAAACAACTTTTCTATGCACCATGATCGCAAAAACCCTTGAATACAAAAAACATTATATTTGATGAAAGGTGTATATTTGATATGGGTGTAATGTATACATTGCATTGTTTTTGATTAATGTCATAAATTTATACCTGTCACAAAATACGAGCTTCGTTCCTTTTTGTTTATCTATTTCATCATTTTATTATAAGCATACATTTTTCTTCTTTTCAGGTTGAACAAGCCATGGCTCTTATTTGTGCATCACGTTATGGGCTTTGCGACTCTGAATTACTGGACCTTCTCTCCCAATGCCCGATATTCTGCTCCAAAGTTACTTTCCGTAAGTTTTTACTTTTTTTGGCATTCAATTACATTTTCGCTGTAAATCATAAGAGTCTGCGTAAATGAAGAAAAACCTTGAATGTTGCACAAAAGTCAGCTAGACATGTTAATGCTGCTAATACAGTTTGCTAATGTGCGAGTGAATAAAAAAGACTTATTTCCTCTTTCTCGAAAAGAAATTGATTCGATTTCGATACTGTTCCATCCATTCTACACATTGACGCAGAAGTGATTATTAAAGAGCAAACTGTAAAGGATGTGACATGTATTCTGAATAATAAAAATAGATCGTTTTTTTCTTGCGTTCATTGAATGTTCGTCACAGATTCTGCATAATAGCTTACGTAACGCATTAGAACTGGAAGGCGAAAAAAAATAGAAAAGCAACATTTTTTCCACGAATAATGAATGAAGTCCTCATTTTCATAGAAAATTGGAAGAATCCGTCTAAGTCATAAGTACTTATATCCATTGAAAATCAGAGCTCCATAAACTGTGTATAGCACATTTTGTGTGTCGAAAAATTATCAGAATGTACGTGCCAGGTCAGATTAAATTTTTTAACGGTTAACTGATCTCAGACAAAAGCAACTAATATTTAGCTTTCCAGACTAGTTGAATCCCTTCTGATTAGAGTTTTCCAACCTATTAAAATGAATGCATAATTTAGTATTTATGCAAAGATGTTCGTATAATCCTTTAATTAGTAGATACTCGTCCAGATCAATTCACAATGTCATAATTCCTTTCTAATAAAATTCTACAGTAGTAGAATTCTGTAGTAATGAAAAAAAAATCGCATGATTTGATAGGAAGCCCAGAGATATCTCTGTGAATCTCACTAACTACTTACATCTTTTGCATACAAAGTATCTAATTTTCTTGATGATATTAATGTGGACACTTGCCAAAATGTCCATGCTTCTCAACATTCCATTCCCGAAGCGCTTGTGTCCTTGAAACTTTGAATCCGAAGTGTGTTAAAGCAAAAGTTTATGCTGCTTTAGTGCCTTGATGCTGTCCCTAAAGCGGTTTCCCTTGCATCCACTGAACCACAGAACAGTGATAAAAATAAGGCATTATAATGCATCCAGTCATTGTACTTTACACTGGCTCAATTTCGTGAAAAGCTAAGAGACTGGAAATGCTCAAGGTTATAAAAATACCTGAATAGGAGGCAATAAATTTACAATCTTTCTATTTATTACTACAGTTGATTGGGCTCCAGCTAGTTTGTTCCTGGCTCAAATGTGTCAAAGTCTGGGTCCTTTCCTTGAGTGGTCATTTGCTGGTGAAAGTGTGGTACTCCATTGCCGGGACAGATTGGTATACAGCATGGCAAAGGAAAAGTATATCTCAAATAAGGAGAGTGAAAAGAAAATCCGTAACAAAGTGGTCGAATACTTTGAGGTAACTAAAAAGGCCCATATAGGATTTATACCTTTCATTTCGGCGAGTTTGAGATACAGTGTTTCATTTCATACAGGGAAAGTCCAAAGAGAAAAAGAAGGGCCGAGACTTGGAGAAAATATCACCCAGTAGCAGGTAATGATTTTTTCAATAGAAGTAATCATTTCAATATGCATGATTTGTACTAAATGAGAATTTTATTATTCACTAGACACCACCGTCGCCGTTTGGAAGAGATCCCTTACCAGCAATTTTACTTAACTGGAACTATCAAAACTGCCTATTTGTGCAATGTAGATTGGCTCGTAGACAAGCTGCAATCTTCGTCCGTTTTCAATGTAATGAACCGTTTTTTTTATGGGAACAGTGAGATTTTCTCATGAACTAAGGATACTTAACACTACGTTTGTTTTACTTTCTCCAGGTAATCGAGGACATCTCGTTTGAAGCTCAAGGTGACACTAAAAAGTTAGATTCGGATGTATCTCTACTGTTAAAACTATTAGAGCTTAGTGCCAGTGCTTTACAGTACGATGGGCGACAGTTCTTTGGCCAAATGTATGGCCGCTTGCTAAACGTGTTCAAGAATGAGTCCGCTGATGTGTCTGCCTCTTGGTCATCAAAGACTCCTTTGATCAAGTCGTTATTTTCGAAATTAGCAAAGCCTAGTATTCCCAACTTTCTGCCAATCTCCCCTGCCGTGCTTCACTCCCCACTGGATATAGATGAAAGTGAATGTGTTGTGAAATCATTAGCAAGTGGCGGTACAGCAGGAGCAGAAAATAATCTCTGGGATTTCCTTGAAGGGTCTGTGAACTTTGATGAATTAATTCGCTTCAGAGTTGGCAATCAGTTTGCCATAAGTCTTTCCACTGCCAAGGAGGAAGTCGTTGTGTGGGATGTGTATACAGAGAAACCTGTTCGCACTCTGCGTGGCGTGTTCAACCCTAATTGTCTCAAAGTGATTGATGAGACCCGGTTAGTTTTTAAAGATTATATCTCATTCCTTCAAATAGGATTTGGCTTCATGCAGCTTCTCCTTTTGATGATTTTGGTAGGGTGGTCATTCTTTGTGGAAGAGAACTCCAACTATTCAATCTGGATGATGGCAGCTTCGTTTGCAAACTGAAGGGAATGATGAATCAAAAGATGCCGTATTTTGGACTACACGATGACAAACACTTGGTAGCACTCTCAAGGAATCGCATGTATGTGAATTTAATCAACATGGAGAGTGGTGACTGTGTCACCACATTTAAAGTTGGAGAGGACAGGTTCCTCAACTCACTGATTGTCTCAGAGAACGGCAAGATTCTTGTGTGTGGAGATGAAACTCAAAAACCGTTCCCTTTGTTGGTTTGGGATTTGACGTCGAGAAAGTTGTTGTATGATCTGAGAATTCCGCATCATGAGTTCCTAACTAATTTGGCTGCTATCACGAAGGAAGGACATTTCGTATGCTGCGTTTGTCGTGTAAGAGAACATGCCTCCTCATTCCTCACATGAAAGTTTCAGTTTGAATTCTGGCAATCTCACACATTTTTTTTTGCACTTTTTTACTTTACACAGGAGGTAGACGATCCCGGTCCAAACTTTATTGTTGTTTATGATTTGCAAAGTGGAACCTTGTTCAAAAAATGGAAACCGGGATATAGTACATTAGCCATAGCTATTTCCGCACAAGGGGGCTGTGTAATTAGCGCATTGGAAGATAATCGCATTCTCGTATGGGATTTAGTTACAGGTTGGTCCCCGTTTTCTTTCCCAAGTGTTTACTCCAAATTGTAAGTTTGAATTAACTGGAAACTTTTTCATGACAATTGCAGGGACTTGTAAGTTCGCGCTTGCTAAGCACACAGCTCCTGCAAATATGCTACGCTTAGATCACAAGGGATCCCGGTAACAATTTTACATATAAGTGCCTACTTTCATCAGAAATTCGATTTATGAAACAGGAACCTCATTAACATAAGGCCATGAAATATATTTCAGGTGTCTGTCCTGTGATTCTACTGGGAGGGATCGTACAGTTTGCCTTTGGGATCTTACAAATGGTAACTCATTTGGTTATTCCGTCATTTTGTTTATAGATCATTCCAACTCCAAGTTGGTCACTGTTTCAAGACTTATTTCCATAACTTTCTATTTTTACTTTAAGGTTCTCTGCTAGCATTGTTCACTCCTGATGCTTCGTTTTCGGCTTGCGAAGTTACAAACGACGGAACGGGCATTGTTTTAGGTTAGATTCTCTATAAAATTATTTTAAGGATTTTTTTTAAAAATCGCGTGATAGTAAACTTAATGTTTATGTTTCTTGATCTTAACAGGTCTCCGCGGAAAAACTGATATTGTTACTCTTCTATACAAAACGCAGTCGTCCAGTGACTCCGATCAAACCAAAGAAGTGTTTGGAAGTGAGGATAACAAAGGAAAAGTTACCGACTTGAAAAATCCAGCATCATAGTGACATCAGTAGAATAGCTGGTAGGAAGAAATGTTACCAAATTAATTGCTGTAGCACAGCCTACTTTTATCGTCTGCTTGATAGATCGCTGTCTTCTTTATCCATAGACTATACAGGATATATATACACATACGTACATTTATATGCCCTCATGTCTTCTCATGATAATTTTTCTTCATATTCACTTCTTTCATTTCTTGCTGTCGCTAACTATCCAAAAAGTTAATTTTAATTACATTTGTGACGAAACGCATAATATGTTGTACATTACTTTATATACCATTTCCCCTGCCTTAAGGTGAGGTATGAAAAATATCAATCGCATTTATATTTGTACTCATATTCAGAAATTCGTATTCTAATTAAGGAAAACGGTAAAGGGTTAGTAGGTATATATACACGACTACACTATCGGATTCATTAGAAGTATTTGACAACATAATTATTGTTAAAGTGTGTTAAATATCGCTCTAGCTTGTCGGTCGCAGAGAACGCAGTAATTTGTAGTTAATTCTGATTTCCGTCGGATCGTTCGGTTTTAAAATCATGTGTGCCATGCATGCATTTACGTTTTCGGATAACATTATACAGATTTGCGTGCATAAGAAATCTATCTCTAACTAATTTTGTGTTGTTGCAAAAAATAGAAAATTTGTAGGTCAGTCTTGTCTCCAGCAATTTTGAATCAAAATCATTGTCTCGTAAAAAATCAATAGCAATAGCGTAGACTAATTGTTGCAGTATTACACATGACATATGCATATAGTAAGTTTTATTCAAAAGATGAATCAAGTAAATAACCCAATTCAAAATCATCTATAGATAATAATTACATACATAGAAAATAAACTATAATTGAATGAGTTTTAAGTATAATGCATCAACTAGTTGAAGGATCAAGTGCATAATCATTAATAAAGTGCGCCGCATTTCTTAGAGAACTATATATTATACTTGCCTAGAAGAACTTGTATATATATTTTTAATGGGAGTTTTAGATAGTTTGCCAGTTTTGTGGTAGGACAGTCAATCGCAATGACATTATATTTAATAAATGTTGTGATCTGATCAGTTATACTTCTTTCATTACAAATAAAACATCATATAATATATAATTCATAATTGAAATAGGCAAGCTATAAAAATCTTCATCTCTCTGTGTTCTGTAGGCTTAAAGATAAATTGGATAAAAGTCAACTGACCGGAGTTTACACTCATTTTTAAATAAAAAATGTTAGTCAATTCAATATAGAATATATTTGATATTATTAGATGATTGCAGTTGCTGTTATTCTTGCTATTCATAATTTGTGTTACTAATTTTACAATATTTATGAGTAAAACTTGTTTAACTCAGTCTCAGTCAGATATATGATCGATTGTTGGGAAAGGCTGCGCCACAACAAAATACTGTATAGTTCAAATCACAAAATATATAATATATTAGACTTAAGTCTCTACTTGGTTTGAAAACAAACCACCATTTACAGCAATTACCTACATACATCATAATTTAGAGTGTATTTTATTAGGTCTCAAAATACTTTTATCTCTCATGTCATATTGCTCCAGCTGGTTTGGAGCCATTATTAGCCATTACATACGACTAAAAAAGCTTATTGTTGTTTAAGCAATTTAGTTAAATTGTTGTAGTTGTTAGGAAGTAGTGCATAAATTATGACGATTGTATACTTCAGAGACGTTTTGCGTACAATGAAGCACTACCAGCTACAATTTGCAACAAAAGATCCCCACATCAAATTTTGAATTCAAGTACTGATGGTTGCATACGCAAATATTTAAAAGCAGAATTTAAATATGCGTGTATATTTTATAGAATAAGTAAGTGCTTAAAAATTAATCATTTGAGAATAGCAAAAAAACAAAAGAGTACATAAAAGTTCGGTTCTACATGTCCCCTCCTCGCCCTTGTAAAATTACGCTTAAATTGAACCAAAATTCCGAATCAGATAAAAAATGAGATGTAAAAATGTAAGTGTTCCATGCTTCAAAAAACGTACAGTATAATGTAAATTAATAATTTCTACTATAAAATTAATTATTTACATACGATTTAGAGATAAGTTAAGATTTTACATCGAGTTTGAGTTGAAAAGACCCAACTTTACACGCATACACAAAAATCATCCATTTACATTTTTAATTGTTGGAGATATATGAGAATCATTGATACCATTTTCTTTCAGTTTAGTTTTGAGAAAGGTAATGATAATGAATATGAAATTCTAGTGTCAATTATTATTTTTAATCCTTCATTAAATTTTGCTAAACTCATGTTACATTTGTAAGTAAATACAAGTTAACTATTGTCCGTCAAAATAATTGTCTGGTAAGGAATAATTTTCACACTATTGACAGTTTAAAAATTTAGATGCATAAAGACTTTTGACAAAAGTTGTGCGATAATATGGGAGATATGAACATCATCAGTCGTTGTATTTGTAGAGTTAAAATAGTCAATAGACGAATTAATTTAGTCCAAGAAAATATTGCATCCATTTTTCTGTGTAAAAAAACGATGACATGAAACCACATTGAATCGACTAAAAAAGTAATAATGTTAAAAAACTGAATATATTTCCTCATGGTGGATCCATTTTTAGAGTAAATATATTTACAATAGAATGCATTCTTATTTAATTATATTCAAACAAAAGTATTATGTAAAATCTAGTTTTTAACTCCATACTATGTATTATGACAAATCTTTTAAAAATGCTCGAGTCAAAGATATTGCTGGCCAATGTTTAAAAAATATTAAGAGAACAATACCAAAGCGTTTCTTATAATTACGAATATGAAGGAGAAGATAAGAAAATAAAAGAAAAAAATAATTATGTATTGAACTATCAATAATTAAAAGGAAATCTGTTTTGTTTATTGTTCATATAAAAATGTCTAGTATCAAAAATATTTCAAAACAAATATGAAGAGTCTTTACAAAGTTTTCAGAGTTGTTGGCTTTTCCTGAGGGAAATGGAACACATTTGATGTAACCAACTTGTTGCCACATTCCTTTGTGAAGTAAGTCCGTCCAAAGACGCTTCTCCCAAACTCATTTCTGCATCCCAAGATATTTATAGCATTGTTGGCAATAGTGTTTCTGAAATTGTACTGATCTCCTCGGATCTCTACGAGACCATCCCAGACGGTGTTAGTGACCCTGCCACAACAAGTACCTTCACCGATGATCAAGGCAAAGACCTTTCCTCCGCTGTTGTGATGATCAAGGTTATGAATTCTATTTCCGTCTCCTGTCTCGATCACCAGACCAGTGGTTGAATTGTTCCATGAAACATCTCGAATCCTATTACTTGCACCCTTCACCAAGATCCCATCTAAAACATCACTGATGGAGATCGAGCCGAGGGTATTCTTGTTCCCTTGAAGGACAATAGCTTGTTTGGCATTGTAGATTGCAAATGACTCCAAAGTGTTGTTGTCCCCTTCCACAAATATCCCTTCCTCTACTGCAGTTATGTTGAGATCTCTGAAAGCCCAGTTACTTGCACGGATTTCCAAGGCTGTGTTGTTGCCAATAAGACGGGTAGCTTTGGCGTTGTCATCTGTGTGAGCCCCTTTCATTAAAATTTTATGAATGGTTGTACCACTTGTCTCGATGTAGAAGTCGCCATAATAATCAGTTGCCTTTAGGGATATCACATCATTGGGCTGTATTTTGTCAAGAACTTGTTGGAGTTCTTCTCCCGTTTCCGGGTGATGCTCACGTGTAAACACTCCATTGAAAACTGCAAACGCAAAAATCACAGAGATTGTCCGTTTCGGCAACATTGTCAAAAGTCTTCACAAATTGGCACAGTAGTGATTAGCTGAACTCTTAAATGCCTTATGCGCTACTTTTTAGTGTAGGTAGAAAAAGAAAGTATTAAATCACTGCAATATGGTGTGGCGGAAACTCTTTTATATTTATAATTAAAAACTTGATTACATAATGAACACAACTGTTTACTTTGCATGAGCAAGAGGTGCTCATACTGCATCTGTGAAATGGTACTGGCTCACTGATTAAAGGTGGAGGAATTGCACCCTCATTTTCTACAGCATATAAAGTGCTGCTTGTAAGATTTGTTTAAATAGGAGTTGTACTGACTGACCTAAAACGAAAGGGAATGTTGAAGGATGCAAGATGAGATGATCAGCATCTTATTGTTGGCTACTCCGTCCTGCTGAATCTTTTGTAGAAAAAATCATACAATCCTTTTTGTACCAAAACTCACGTGCAAGAAGGACAACAATGAAATCGTCAAGAATTGAGGCACTCGGTATACCATCCTTTTGTTAAAGCACACTTGTTTTTAAGTGGAAGCATATTATGTATCTTTGAATATTATGCATAGGTAGTACGTGAACAGTAGCAGCAATATAAAAATTCATTTTTTGTTAACTACCAACTGGTTTTACTCCTTTTTATAAGTATTCAATATGCAACTCAGTCGCGATTTTGATCATATTGGATATTTTCACAAAACTTCTTTCATAGTAAAGGCTTGAATACAATAAAATTGTATTCCTTAAACATTTGTCACGTGTAGCAATTTATGAGATATGTAACGATATAATGTTTAGCAAATTGGACAAGTTATTATTGCAGTGTATCTATTTTATAACCAACTAACAACTAATATGCATGATTTTGTAATTATTTTAGAATCGACATTCACAGTTCCACGCTATTTATTCCAAATTCAATACATGAACCTGATAAAATTAAAAATTAACTAACTGACAGAATATTCCACCTTGTCAATAAGCTTCTGTAGACCAATGCAATGATTAGCATGTTGGTTTCTGACGAACAAAAAAAAGATGAGGTCCCCGACAAGTTTTTCATGTAGCTGGAAAGATTCTTCTGTGGGGACAGGGAAGGAACCTGTTGGGCCTTTGTTCATACTGACAGCTTGCCCCAGACATGCATCCAAAACGGAGCGAAGTGGAATCAAAAGTGTTTACTTTTCGTACACCTCAGCTCAGCTCACCCAAAACAACAAAAACAACTTGTAACAACTTTAATGCATGTGCATTGAAGTGAGTTCTAGGAAAGAAAACGCCTTTTTCCTCTAACCTTTTATCTCTCCGTTAACTTTATTCCGTTCATGTGAATGAAGCAGTAGTTTAGGTTAAATCAACGATATTTAAATGATAATTATATTTGTAATGCGTAGTTAATTGACCAGTAGACAAAGTTAGTTAAAAACTGAAGTCAATATCAACTAAGACTAAAATCTGTGATACACGAGGGAACAAGAAGTACTCTTATCTTGTTGGCTCTCTGAGAAATTGATTGAGTATTACTTTATTATGCGTTTCCCCATACAAAATGAGTTCCTCGATGATCTCCAAGTTGAAGTCCGGGACCCCTTTGGCTACTGCTGTGGTGGAGTCCAGAACTGATAAGGTCAATGGCAAAACCGGAAGTAATGCTTCTTCACCGTATACGTATGGTTCTGTGTGCCTTTTATGTTTGAAGACGAAAACTTGTACCTCAGTAAAGTCAGATCCTGAGAAACATCGTCAGAGTCAGTTGACGTGCATAAAGTACGTGGTTTTGGTGTCCAAATATTTGAAACTTGACACGGAACTGACGAAAGTGTCTCACAAGAGGTACTTCAATTCATCAGGAGAGATCAAGCTTTGCGAAAATGATAATGATGCAAGTTTTAAGGAAGAGATCAGCAAGTTTGTAGTTTGTGATTTATGTCTTCCATTAGCTGAGTCGTTTTGTGATACTTATCAAAAGTATGAATTGATAAGAATGAAGTTGGAAGCGAAAATTGTCGAGTCAACTATTTGTGTTCAGAAATCAGAAGGACTTGGAGATAGTCTCAAGGTGATACGGGGGATCAAGCATCGGAAGGGGCCAGGACCTGAATCCGTTCATCAGGATGAGAATACTTTGATAGATTTTCGAACAGAGCTGAAGAAGCGCGGTTAGTCAATACTACTTTACCATATCAGACGCTATATACACACTTGATTTTAATATAAAAAATAATTAAAAAATAAAGCACATTTTTTCCCTTATCTATTTATCTACACAGGTTCCAAGCTAGTTCAGTTGAATGGGCCAAAGGTAATACTTGAACGGGAGAAAAAGGCCGAGGAGCTAGTACAGAAAAAAATGCAGAAATTGCTCTACGGTAATTCAGAAAATTCGACCAGTTGCTCAAAAAACTGTCCCAGTCCTGATAGTGGGATTAAAAATGCCGTTGAGAAGACTTCACCAGCAAAACCTAGCTTGAGCCCGTCCATCAAAATAGTTCGCAAAGCTTCTGGAACACAGTCGGAGGTCAACATCATTCGTATTCCTGATAAACCAATGAAAGTGGAAAACAACAACGACAATGATATTGAAGTAATTAACATAGTACGGAAGAAAAACACTGCCAAGAGAAGCAGGTAATTAGAGAAAGTAATATTAATTATATATAAACTTGATTAGGATAGAATGGTAATGACAGAAATACAATGAGTTGTGTTTGAATGTTTGTGTTTCAGTTCAAGCAGTAACGTCCCAAATTCCACACCCATAGTCCAGGAAAGTACTACTTTTATTCAGCCTCCACCAGTAGCGTCCGCAACTGTTTTGCGGAACCCAACCGTATTCGAACCAGCTAATTCTGTTCAATCTCACCTACAGTTCAACGTACATAGTCAAAATGGACCAATGCAAGTTGTTGTTCCAGCTCCAACTCAACAGACCATGCTACCATTGCCAATTCATATCCAAAGATGCAACATTAACGGCTGCGGACTAACATTTCCAAAAACTGAACAAGGTCTACTTGATACTCAACGTCATTTAAATACTCATGGTGGACTTGTGTGCTCAATATGTTCATCAGTTTTGGGGACCCCTTTCGAACTTATTTCACACGAATTAAAGCACCAAGAAACTAATCCCAATAGGCAATTCCAGCAGGGTTTTCAGTGTACACGATGTCCTCACTTTGCCTTGTTTCGTACAGACCATCAGGAACACTTCTTCGAAAGGCATTTGAACTCAAAAATTGAATTGCTGAAGTGCTTGATTTGCAAGAAAGGATTCAGCCACCTCAAACACAAACAGTATCAGACACATATTGCCAACTGCCATCCAAGGGATGACCAAGATGATCTCTCCGAATGTCATAGCTGTATGATTTGTCGCGTATACTTCAAAAAGAAGGGAACTCTTTGGAAGCACTTTAAAATTGATCATCGCATCAACTGTAAAGATGGTCCTCACAAATGCCCGCATTGTTCCCAGTCTTTCTTTTTCCACCGCCTCAAAGAGCTTCATATGGAGTTTTCATGTGAAAATAGAGAGCAACACAAATGTTTATATCCAGGATGCCTTTCCACGTTTCCCAGATTAGAGTTGGTCCAGCGACATTTTGAACAGACCCATAATAACAATTTACTAATACCTGAATGTCCGATTTGTAAGTGCACGTTTCAAGATATGAACAGTTTGAAAGATCATGTACAAACTCACAACGGGGAACAAGTGAAGTTAGTTTTCTCCGGAGAAAATAATCAGGAAGCGCAAGTGATACCAGTACCAGTGGAGACGAACGTACCAGTGCCTGCAAGCACTTTGGCGAATCCAGTGATTTCAATGAACTCACTTCCATTATTTAGTCAACAGCCAGATTATGCAAATGGATATTATGACATGTCAAGCAATGCACAAAATACGATGTAAGTTCTGTTTCATCAATAATAATAAGCAATAAGTTTCAAAATACAAATGATTTTATATCTCCAATAATTGTATTTTTATGTTTTAGGCCTTTAATTGGAACTGCCCCTCCAATTCCACTGCCGATTCCACCTGAACCTCTGCAGCAAACTCCAATGATTATATCTGTATCAGGAGCTCCTCAGAATTTTGTCAGTGTGCCCAGCTTTTCTTCATCTTCATCAGTGCCAAGTAACCAGAATAGAACGTCGACCGGTCAGGTTCAAAATGGAGGAGTTGTACAAGCTGATGAAGTTGAAAGCAAGCTACTTGAGATGTTCTTTGACGAAAGTAATGATTCGGGTGAAGAACTGATGGAATTCTTAGGAAATGTTGTTTCCAATGATGGAGGGGAAGATGAGCTTCCTCCCCCGGATGAAGATCCGTTTGCGTGGATGTTGTCGGAGGAATTTGACACCAGTTAAATATGATGGCAGTTGCGTTTACCATAAGTAGTAGATATTTACAAGGCTACTGTATGTGTTACTAATGTATGGAAATAGTGTGATGTTTAAGTGCTTACAAAATATTTGTACATTTTCAATTAAGATAAGACTGCTGTTGCATAATGACATGACAAGTATTGTCCCTATTGAAAAAGTGGAAAGTATTAATAAAAGTTTGTTCAGTATAAATGTTAGAATTCATGATTCGCATCTCTATTAAATGATAATTTATAATTTTTTCAACCAGATTCAAAGAGATTTATTTTTGTTTTTGAGAACTTACTTTGTGCCACGTGAAGGAATATTATAAAGAGAAAACAAGTAGTTTTTGAGGAGCTTCTTGAATACGTGTTAGAATATAATAATTACATGTTTGCTACTGATGTATTTACACGTGGATGCATCTTTCAGGATCATTCTCTTTCATGTCATGAGTCATGATGAATACAGAGTAATATCCAAAAACGCAGCTTGAAAAACGACGTGATCTTCAAGTTTTCTATGAACGTCTATACCTTTGTCCTTACGTCAGTAAACTGCATATGAAAGTATGAGTAAGTCAATGGTGAACTTTGTCCAACTGTAATTGGTATTGATACCTAATGTTCCGACTTGTTATAAAATGGACCCATAATGACCCGTCAGTAATGACGTCGTCAGAAGGACCATGATGTCAATAGCATTTCAAATTCATGCTTTTTACGATAAACGAATATCTATCCAGCATGCAGCAATTAGTATCAAGAAGTATTTTATCAAAATCATCTATGTGAGATGAGACAAGCACGTCAATAACGAAAAGAGAATCGAATGACACCTACTCTTACTCCTACTTTCATAAAGTTTTTTTCTCAGGTTCAAGTTCGGAACAATTTAAGAAAAAACTATAATTATTTTATGTTCTCTGGTTCTGCTTGTATGTTTAATTGACCCTTCGTGTATCACGAAATCAAGCTGAGTATAGTGCACATTTATCCCTAATTACCTTTTGGTACTTCTTTTCGTGGAGTACCATTCTTGTTTGTTCTCCAATTAACGAATTCTCCTATCTCCATACAAGTTAAAAGTAGACTAGTATATAGATAATTATAGTGATTAGAATTGAGACATCATGAACGAAAATTTGATCTTGATGATAGACTAAATAAGTAATTGAGATGAGACCGTTTATTAGCACTCCATCAACACATCAGCGCGTTTCTGGAGCAAGCAATTTACGAGAATTGATAGGTACAGATTCTACCATGAACTTTAAACAGTGTGACCTTATATAAATAAAAAATATCATCCCTCTTTTTTTACTCAACTGTTATAAGCATAAATGCTTTTAATTTGTATTAACTTATTCGGAAAGGCAAAAAGGTATCAAATGATTTTCACATGAAAAAATATTTTGCATATATTTTTTTCAAACTATAACCAAATTATTTCCTAATACGATATGTTTCAGTCAGGAAAGGTTTTTAAGATGATATCTTTTCCGATATTTTTCGTATTTTATTAATGCAAAAAATTATCTTTTCGACATTAATTTTCTAATTCATATAATTATCATGATGAATCATTACGGTACGGTACCATATTGATACTCTTCTTCATGCTTACTTAAACTACCTTTAAGGCAGGAATTAAAAATACATGTCCGGTACCCGTTTGTTAGCTGTGGAAATTAAAGCAAACCAAAATGTGGTTAACTAGTTTTCTCACGCAAAATAAAGCGATTCATGATGATTTCTTGACTCTTTTGTCTTTCAGACTAAACGTCAATCACTTTACTGGTTGCGTACAGCTCAGCGTACAGCATAACATGTACGATGAAGATGCGATAATGCTTGATTTTTCTGCATTTATGGAATTTCTGTAGAAGTATTAATTCAAAATAAGCAAATCACAAAAAGCATTTTGTTATCTCAAATCTAAAGCTATGAAACAAACAAATCCTCAAATTCTACTTACTAATAATGGGCATAATTTTTTAGATCGCCTCAACCATGAAAAACAAAGCAAAAATTATTACATCATAAAGCTGTTGTGGAACTTGCATGTTTGCCAATCTATAAATTTACAAGGTAGTCTGGCTGCATCATTAAGTTACCTTGCACCTGACCTGCTGCCTATACTTTTCTGGAATCAAATCATATCCTTGTTTAATAACTTCCATGAATGAACGCAATAAAAGGTGCTTTTTTAATGTGTAACCTGTGATTTTGAGAGATGTAAATGTAAGTATAGGATGTACATCTAATCTGGATGCAGAAATAAATGCCACCATAATTTTTTTTATCAGTTCCAGTTTGGAGCAGACACTCGTCAATGAAGTTTAGTCTTCCTCCCAATTCATGGGTTTCAATTTCAACGAATCCATTTTGTAGTTGGACTTAAAATTTCTGATCACTTGCAGAGTTTCTGTAGCTGCTTTAGCTCTGATGTGAATGTGGAATTTTTCAAGTTGTCAGACCACCGAATTTTATTTGCATTTTTAGTTAACAGCCAACACACATATTAAAATACAATTAAGCATCATGAAGCCTTTAGTTCTCACCACCTCAGTGTTATTGTTAGTTACCATCAAACTTACAAATGCTGTTAGCGTTGAAAAAGATCTTTCCATGAGTTTACGAGAGAAACAGACATTAGATAAGGTACGATCTCCCTTGACTTATAGTTTAGCTATATGTGTAACATGTCATAAGTTTGATTTAACCATTTCCAGTAAGATAATCACGTACTTTATGAGGACTTGTTCTTTTATGATCCTAATAATTAGTTTAGAGAACGGGTTCAATCTCTTTTAACGGAGCGGCACATGCAGAGTGACATTTACTTGATCCGATGGCTACGGGGTAATGCAAGACAAAGTTATCTGACTTTTTATACGTATTAATTTTGCTATATTTTGTTAAATCTTAATTCTTTCTTTCTCTGCTGTGTAGCGAGAAATTTTAACCTTGACGCAGCCGAAATAATGTTCAAAGAGGTACATACATGATAAAACAGTAGTGAAATTATGTGGATCTAAATACGTCTTTCTTCATGTTACATGTCTTGTATTATAGTATGATTTGGATTTTTTGCCATTCGTTAAATTAGAATTTACGATGGAGGAAACAAACCAACATGAATAACATCCTTGGTGAAAATTTCGATGATATAACTCGCGATTATCCAGCACAAATAGACACTTATGATAAGCAAGGCAGACCCAGTACGTTCACACTTTATTCAGACAACTGTACTACGTAATATGGTGTAATGGAATATGTTGTAAATGCAACTAAATGCTGTAAATGTTGAATTTTTCCCACACAGTTGGAGTGATAGACATCTACGAGTGGGACATAAGAGCGGGTAAGCATAAATATCCTTCCATCGCACCTTTTTCACGTATACTTTTCCTCTGTTATTTCTCCTGGAGGAGAAATCGTCGGAGGAAAAGTGTACAGGAAAAAAGTATGATGAAAGACAGAAAGGTCACTAACCACTTTCTGCAGCCGTATTACAGGGTCGAGGACCGCGTCTTCTTCGCTATATGGACTACCTTTTGGAAAATATTACAACGCAAGTATTTGATCGACAAGCCAAAGGAATGAATGTACGAAGTTGCGAAAAATTAATTGGTTGTTTGAATTTCTTACCATAGTTATCCAATGATCTCAACCATAATTTTCTCTATAGGTAACTCAATGGAAAGTGCTGGCCAATTGCGATGGCTTCAACCTCGTTTTACAGGGATGTCCTGTGTGTAAGTTTTACATTCACACATTATGCTGAGGCGTGTGCAAAAGCGATAAAGATTGTAGTTTGCTACAAGCAGCTTTTGTTAACTTTTTAGGCCTTCCATTATGGATACAATTTGTGAACAGTGTGGAAAATCATTATCCTGGTTGGATGGATGAGCTGATAACCATAGACTGTAAGCAATATTCGGGTTGTTTGTCTGTATGTACCATAATGCAAATTGGAGATAATGAAAATTTGAAACTTATATTAACATGTTTCTTTGTAGCTCCTTCAGCGGTTAACGTAATTATCGAAATATTGCGACCTTTACTCTCCAGGAGCACAAGGGAAGCCATCAAAGTATTCAGTCCTAATAGAGCCAAGTGGATGGCATACTTGGATCAAAGGATAAGCCGGACTGAACGCAGACCAGCGTCAGTTAACTTGCTAGTTTCTTATATATATACAAAATAATCATCATGATGTAGCATCAATTCATAGAATATCTATTACCTATTTTCTCTTAACAATCAGGTATGGAGGTACTAAGCCACCTGTACGGTTTTGAAGTAGTAATTTAGTCAATCAAGCTATGATATCATCCATTGGGCCGTGATAAAAGCGATATACAGCAGCAGCAGCAACAACCACAACACGAATTTGTTTGCGAAAAATCCTGAGAAAAGGGGGAATAACCGATTTTTACCTCACCGTAACTTATTACATTCTTTACTTTCCACACATTCACATTCCTTGTATACAAATTGGTATGAATGATGTGCGCATCAATCATGAATATGTTGACTGTTGAAAAGCCAAATGAAGTAAAAAAGACTTCATGAAAGCGAATTTGGATTTAATGAATTCGTAAACAATAAACAAAACATTGTCTGTAATTAGTTTCGTGTATTTACATAGGCAATTACTAACTACAATTTGTATTTGATAAGTGCAAAACAAATTGGTACTTGTGCAACGCACTCACAGAGGTAAGTACATAATATACCCTAATTTTCCAATTAGAAGTCTGGACTTCTAAGAACATTCGTCGAATTTTTAGTGCGTAGACGTCAGGGCGTGTATTTAAGATGGGATAGTAATTGGAAGTGGATGTTTATTTGGGAATTTATGGCATTTATTCACGCAAATTTCATTAATTTATTTGTCATTCTCTTTCTACCGGGGCCTTTGTTCCTCCATACATTGGTCGTCTTTGTTCCCTGCTTATACGTTGATCCATATATTGCATCCATTGCTTTTTGTTTGGACCAAAGACCCGGATTGCATCTCTTGTCTGATGAGAGAGGAACCCACGCAAGGTTTGAAGGATTGTATTAGCTGCAGGAGGTGCTAGAATATGTAGTTGAAATTGAAATATGATTTAACTAATGAGCGACCCATGGTTGAAAATTATAATGATCATTACTATCAACAAATTTTTGGTGACAATACCGTCGATAACTATGAATTCGTCCATCCATCCTTGAAAATGATTTTCAAGCGAGCTAAGAAATTGAACCCAAACAGGCAAACCTGCAAAAACAGTAATGGGAAAATTTTTTTATGTCTATTTTCCTGTAATCAAATAAATTTTCTATATGAAGTTGATAAATAATTGGCTATTTTTTGTATGTAACTCACAAATCGGACAACCATGATTGATCATATTGAATCCATCCGTATTACTAAGCACTTTCCACTGAGCTACATTCATGCCTTTGTTTTGCTGTTCAAACACTTGCAAGGTTACGTTGTCCATAAGCATGTCCATATAACGAAGAAGCCTTTGACCCTTTCCTGTTAGTACAACTTGTCTGATATCCCAGAAGTATATGTCAATCACAGCGACTTAAATGGAAGAAAAAATAAAAATATGAGTCATACAATTCCGAGAGCATGAAGATTCCAATTCAAAGTTAGCAAATCATCTTACTGGGGCGCCCCTCCTTATCGTAAGTATCAACCGTAGTTGGACATTCACGAAACTAAATGTGTTTCACGATTGGATAAAAGCTTAATTTTATGTTGTGCAATTATTATTTTAAACTCAAATCTCAATATCAATTTAAATACCATATCACTGAAATCTTCAGATTGTATCTTATCGATTCTATTTTCTTGCCGCCATCTTATATTCTGAAACGAATCAATCAATAAAACTATTAATTCGTTACTGCACATTTCATAAATGAAGTGCCGTTTATTGTGTAGTTGTAGTAGTAGCTTTTAGCTTCGCGGTTTGAGTAAAATTACCTCCTTTAGCATTGCCTCTGCATCGTTAACATTGAAATTTTTGGCTGGTTTTGTAGAAAGTAGAAATTTTAAAAGATCCGATTAGTCTCTCCACAACTTTTACTTTGCAGTATAGAAAGTTCGATACTTACCGCGCAGCCAACGGATCAAGTAGATGTCATTTTTCATGTAATCTTTATATAACAACGGCTTCACTTGTTCGCGAAACTTGAAGATCGGGATATAAGTTGTTATTTTTAATTTTTTGAAGTATTAATGATTTGAGAATTTTCATTTGTTTTACCTTATCTAACGCTTGTTTTTGATTCAACGTCAGTGACAAGTCCTTCTCTATACTTACAGCAGTCACCAGTTCAACTGTCCATAATATTAGCAACAGTTTGTAAATGAAAAGATTAACGCTTACTTGCATTTTAGTAAATGATATATTTACGAAAAAAGTTTGAATAACTAAAGTAGAGACTTGGGAGCAAAAACGCAGAGACTGAACTGAACCCACTCTATCTATTCAATGAAGAGACTATGATTGATTGAAAAAACATTCAATCTAAACCTAAACGTATGCACTTTAAGCGCATGATTCAGACAGAGAAAAAAATGGCCTGTCAATATGAAACTTTTTAAGTTACATATACAGCAAATAAAGGAGAAGAAAACACTTCAGTGTACACAATCAAGCAGTTAAAATTTTATAGTATCCAGGTTCTTATAGTATACGGCAATAAATGAGAAGTCGAAGAACTCGTTTACAGAATATGTTACAAATTTTGTACTATTGACTCTGCCTGGTGGGAAAATGCGGATTGTGAGTGAAGATAATAAGTATTTGTAACGAAAAATACATGTTTTGAGAAAAATGTAAATTTGCTCCTAAATTAAAGGAGAACTACCCACATCTTTTTAGCAATTTTTGTGAATACTTAGGTATCTACTTTGATAACAAAAAATCCAAGGTGTAATTAGACATATGACGTTCATCAAGCGTCACTCTGGCCAGATACATACCCAGATTTTTGTGTAATAATGTCGGTATTTTTGTGTGTATACATACCTACGTATGTGTGTAATATGCACATGTATAAAAAATGACTGAAATGCAAGCAGGAAACTGAGTCAAAGTCAGAGTTGGGCTTATGATTAAACTTGCTCATCACAGCTTGAACTTTTCAAAACTAAAAAACATGTCTTTTACTGGCGTTCTATTAATCTTTTTCTGATTGTGATCGCCTAGTTTATTTTTCAAACTGCTCAAAAATCTCGTTTTACTTGCATTATCTCCAGCGTTGTCCATGCAATATAATAAAGTCTACAGACTGCAGACAGACACAGTTGCCGTGTTATGTAACCTCAAAGTTCATCATAAACAGAGGATAATATTTTGCATTTTTGCTATATATTAGATTACTACAATTATGGGAAAACGATCATACGCTGGATAAACAATTAACAAGTATTGTAAGTAATTATCGGTAGTTATAATCGCAACCCATCCGTAGCGTTGATTCATAGTTGGGTAGTCAGCGTTTATGAAATACAATCGTACTATGTACTATATGGTACCTCTACTACCTCTCATAATTTTTCCTTTTTTTCATATGCCGAGTCCATGAGAACTTTATACGATTTGCTACTTTATAAAAAATGCAAATATTTTACATGTTTCAAAGAGAATACTCATCATGAATTATCTTTATGGCTGTTGGGCACACTTCAAGTATGATGCATGTATAGAGTTACAAATTATTTTATTCAGGTTTTCGTATGTTTCTTAATTAGCATAATAATATATGATATGCTAGTAATTGCATTTTCTGGCGTTGTTCAATTATTGTTAATATTACAAATAAGGATACAGAACAGAACTTTAGGATCTTATTGTAAAAGATAAGTAAATGTTCCGTAAATCCCTGGTCATTCCACAAGTTTATGGGTTCTGTCCCAGACAACGAGGCACCCTTTTGGCCTTGACTGGTCGTAAATCTTGGGTTAAAAATAGAAAAAGGGAGACTTTCCTAACTTACGATATTGATATATGTACATAAGAAATAACGAAGCATTATTTTATTTCGAAATCTTTTCATCGTTTTCACTGATATTTTTCATAACAAGTGTCACTTGGTTTGGTTTGTCACTTTGTCATAACTTGGTTTAAAATGAAGATGCATCATGCATCATCTTTGAGAGAGCATTATTCAATTACAGGATTTTGCAAAAATATCATTCATCCCATTATATTATTTATAATTTAATTTGTTATGATAGCATCTTTAAGCTGGATTGAAGCATCTTTATCTTTGCAACTATTACAACTATTACAAAATATGCAAAATTATAACTGTACCAGAAACATCCATTCAATTTATCTGACCTTTATCCGCTGCAATCTCCCAAATAGCACGTATCAACCTGGAAAGGCATCTCAGATTAATGACGCACATGTTATGTTATAATATATATGTAATTGAAAAAATGCACACCTGACCATCATATAATAGAAAGAGACCTACATGGTTTTACTTAAGTAGCTATAATTGCTGTATTTTTTGTTTGTTATTGCATGTCACAAGGGGATCGACTTTTGACAAATGTTTTTATTGTTGAAAACGGCTTGACCAGAAAGAAAGGTATACAGACATCTAGACAAGCCTGGCAGACAGTTTGGCGTCCCGTCACACCCAAGTGGTCATATGATGAAAGGAAAAGGATCAATATCTCATCCAACAGGACCCAAAAAGGGCTTACATGTTTTCTTCTGTATTTGAGGTACAAGAAGTCAGACTACTACATGAGATTTTCTAATCCATTTCTTTTAATACCTACTTTGTAATCGAAACTTGTTTCATCTTGAAGCTTACAACGGAAGTGACAGAAAATCTGTCTGGCCCATCATAACATTTACTTGTAAAAATCACGGGATGAATAATTCATTCTTTTCTGTAATTTATACAAGTCTCATATCATAAGCACTAAGAGTTTTCCTTGTCATTTACAATCAATAATAATATAGGGTTATACTCATTTCGTCGTCAGTCTGTCTGCCAGTCAGGCAAAGGAATTTTTTCCCTTTCGTTTGGTGGGGGTTCGACGGATTAAATTTCATTGTGTATTTCCGTATTATGTATTCCGTGGAAGGGATTACAACAGACGTGTAGGAAGTCAGGTAGTTTCCACTGTATTCCTTGAGTAGCTTATGAAATCAACCGCTAAAAATAAAGATTCAGGTTGCACTTGGATTTGACATCAGTCAAATTGAGTTTTTTTTCTAGGTTTAGAATTTCCTTTTCTGCGAAGACTGTCTAACCAGATGCAATGCAAGCCTTTCCCCTATGTTAACTAATATTGTGTGCATATGAGCAATAATATATCGTGAGAAACCATTTGGATGTATATTTTAATGTAAAAGTAAAAATACATCACGCGCATTACACATTTATTAGCAGGTGAGAACATCAAATGTACAGTAGAAAATAGGTGCTAGCAATTTCCAGAAAGTCTGGTGTTACTAAAACTGTAAAACGATACATCGTGATTCATGAACTACAGGTGTGGGCATTATGTTGTGGGATTAACCAATTTCAAGGATCATTTAACAAGTCGTTGAAGTGTTTGGTTTATTGTAATGCATGTGTGAGCAATGCGTTTGACACGTATAAATATTTTTCACTCACAACATCAACCAGAAAGCAGGATAGCAATTAACTGAATTAACTATATTACATTCATTGTTCTTACGTGTCAAATATGATATAAATCACAAATCGAATGCGATGTATTTTTGAAACAGTACATTCTAGTCTCAAAAAGAATGTTTTAGCTCGTGTTGCAATTCGCCTATGTAATGTAATAATGTAATAAATATTTTCAGACAAACAGACAAATAGTGTATTGCAAGTTATCTCTCTTTCTGTGGAAATGTATACGTAATTTAGCTCTTTGTGTTTTCAAACATCTCGCAAAATTACACTCACATTCTCCCTAATTTCTTTCACCCACTCAAATAATTTCACACAACTTCAATAAAACCTTCAGACAAATCGGTGAAAAAACCATTCACAAAGTATTTTATGACTTTAGTATGACAATTCACAGAAAAGTAAGAAAACACAGTGAAAAAACAGCAAATAAAAAATACTCGAGACATTTGAAAATCATAAAATTCTATTGGTGAAGATTCAAAAAAATCTTCTCTATACAGCTTCGCCATTTTGTGATGCACACCAGAGAAGCAAATAAAACATTTCACAAAATTAAAGAAAGACCATCTAATAAATGTGAAGTATCAAAAATGTTACATCACGACAAGATCCCACGGGAAATTCCTCTTTCTTCCATATATTTCGGTAACGTTCATCCTTATATTCCTCAATCCAATAGCTAAGCATTGCTGCCATACAAAACAAGCATTAAATGTATAAAAGCATTCAAAAAAGTATTTTTCTTTCAAGGAAAGAGATAGGAAGGGATACACAAAGAGAAAAAACGGGAAGGAAAAAGGGAGGTTCAGAGAAGCAAAGCTAGTGACAGAAAGGGATTCACCAAAGGCGGTCCCAACTCAATCCGACGAGGATACAAACCCATCTCAGGATTGGCCAACTGATGCGTCATATTTTCGGGACTTTTGCTTCTTCACTCCGCCACCACCATCATAATATCACCATGCATTGTATATGGCATACCCGCATAGAAAGCAATGAAAGTTTTAAAATAATAAGAAGAATCACAACTACAACAGCAATCTCATCAGTTTATGATTCCATTAGGAAACGAGTAACAAGCTAACAGCATGTCGTGATTGTTGTAACGTAGAAGATCAGCCAAGTCAAGCTTTTAGAGAGGGGGAGAGAATAGAGACGCACATTTAGCAACAAAAGAATGGAAACTGACTGATCCTATTATCTTTACAATTTTCATTTTGCTACTGCATCTCCACGATCACTACCTATTATTACGCGTTTCTCCCTCAAGTTTTATCACACATGTATGACTTATACATAGCGTTGGCTTAACTTTTTTACTCACCATTAAGAGGAAACATAGTGTTCAGTGTACATTGTATTGTATTTTTCCTCCGGGCTTTTCCACAAAACTGCATTACTACATGTGAAACGATGAGTCTATAATATCATACACACATGTACTTGTAACACAACATGAACGCAATAAATGATTCTTATTTTCCTCTCACTCATGCTTGGAAAAAAATCTTCAAGAGAATACCATCCTGTGACGAGATGACAATATGATTACTGGAATGTATACTACTACGTGCACCATTGCCACCACCGGAGAAGCGTTCAGTTTCTCCTGGTACTATTCCCGTTGTTAAGTCCTAGAAAAAGCTCTTCACACACATCCCTCCATTACCCCCATCATCAACCACCGCCACACACATGACAAAACATGCAACGCAGGTTTGTACATATCAGTATTATACTCCAAAACACATCCAAACTTTTGGAAACGGGCTTTTTTAGCGTTTAAAACATGAGGAGGATGTGACTGATGTGTAAAAATATGCTTAAACATATATTTTTAAAACTACTATTATTGCGCCTGTATCATGTAATGATAGTAATGCTTGCCTGCAGTAGTAACTTGCATAGGTATACTTATACGGTTTAAGAATGTTACTATTGGAAAGTGACACTGACACTTTTCCTTTTAGTGTTTTATTGAGTCATACATGCTCATGCAAGGAAACTCCTTTAGCATCACTCACAATCAGCGTGTTGTTTTCACTCTAGATTAATGTGGAATGCAGGAACAAACCACAAGGAGAGAGACAAGGGTAATAGACCTTACAATCCTTCTTATTTTGCTGAAAGTGCACACATGAGCAAAAGAATCTTTTTCCGTCAGTTAGAAATCGACAGTAGCGGACTTCATGATATGGGGTAATTTGAAACGAAAGAAGCCTTTACCAAGTATAATTCAGGATTTCGCCAATTTTCCCCATACATCAGTTGATGAAATATTCAACATTCAACAATTCTTCTAGGAGTAGTTGGTCTTACGAGTTTTATTACTCATCTAAAATTATTTTTTGCATCATGAGTCGAATAAATTCTCTGCCAGAAAATTCGAATGTTTACTTTGTTTAATAGTTTTTAAACTTTAAACATTTTCGTGCATTAAAGTGATTTTTTGTGTCTTAGTTGTGATCAATAAAAACTTATTGCTTTAAAAAAAATAATATACGACTCAAAACAAAATGAAACGAGCAAGCCAAGTGAAATAGCCAAGCTATAAATGTCTTTCTGTTTGTGTGATGAGTCAATATGTTGCAAGCTACAACGTTGCAAGAGAAACGTTCATTTCATGAAAACTAGTCATCTCTCCAAATGAGCATCGTCTTTCATCTCTAAATTACAATAATGGTGAGTTTTCCTGCAATATTTATTTAAGTATTTGATAATATTGTGAAACAGATAGTGAAATTTCACATAAGTCATATAAAACTTCAGCGCAATTTCATGGAATGAAACTAAATTCATTGAAATCATCAGAGATGGGATGACTACTTTTAAGATTTTGAATCATTGCATGATGTTGTCTGACATTCAAATCAGGGAACATTTAATAATTGTTTAGTCAGTATGCAGATCTTAACTCAGTCGCAACGTTTTATTTCGTTGTTTACTTATGCTGAACTGGCTTTTATGTTGAAGATAAGATTATTTGGTCACACGCTGTCTCTTAATTTCAGTTCAACTGGAGTGAAAATTGTTGAGAAATGAACATTATAAAATAAAGTTTATTTTGTGCTCCAACTTATGCTAAAAATATAAATGAAAACAAAGATAATTGCATGTCTTACTAGGCAAGAAGGCAAGCTACCCATAAATTCATCATTCATATTATTTTACAGTTTTTTAAAAATACGATAACGTTTGTGGTTTCGGAAAAATTGTTTCAATGTTTTTGTATTCTTCACAAATTAAATTTAAAAATTTAGAGAACATGTAAGTATCAGCCAGTTTGCCGATGGTTTGGAGAATTTAATAAAATGACTGTCAAAAACGTCAGTTTTCCGCATTATGTTTTCCTGGTGCAATGATCTAAGACATACGTACTAACATAATATAAAGTTTTGTTATTTAGAAGTTTTTATTCGCATTACTGATTCAAAAGATATTGACAGTTAGCGTCCGCATAATTTAACTTAACTACGTATAAATTATTTTAGTACATACAGAAGATTGGAACTACACAAATAAAATCCAATTTATTCAGTAAATACAGGTGATAATTAATAGTGTGAAAATAAAAATTAAAGAAATGTTAAACTTGCATAATATGCTATACATGCAAAAGGTGTACAATTTTTATTTACAAGGAAATATACTAACATTTAAATGCACACACGATGCAAAATCAACAAAAGTGTCAGGAAGGTTTAAAGTCATATGCTTTATGCTGGAATAAGTCGTTTGATTACCAATTTCGATAATAAGAAAGCTTACATCTACGGATTGCCTCTAGCAAGGTTATTTTCTCAGGCTGCCTTGTCTGTAAAAACTCATCAGATTCATAATATCCATAAGGCGGGTCATTGTAATGATCGTACAATTCCTTTAAGATCCTATTGTTTGGAAAATCTTTTTGCATTGTCAAGTACAAATTTTTAGCAGGAAACTCGTAACGTTCTTCGCCACACAGGTTTCTGAACTGCAAATACCGAATCGTGGTTTCCATTGCGTATTCCCTTTCAAAATACTCTAAACACGTTTGTATCGCCCAAGGAATGTGTCGCAAAAAGAAATAATAAAACAGCCCATTTTGAATAATCCAATGAACAGTATCCGACCGCCCTGGACCTGATGAATTTCCAAATGTAAAAAACCGCTTCCTCAACTGCTCAAACAAGTTCAAAGGCTTGGCAGTCACTGAGTTGAGAAGAGTTTCATCATATCCTCTTCGCACCATAATGTGAGGAACAAAATCAAAGCTGTAAATACTGCGAAATAATTGTATCACTCCAAACGCAATTGTCACAAGAAGCATCTTAGTATTTTCTTCATCTCTAGTTTCTGAATCCTCCAGTTTAAACATTCTGTATTGTGAACATCTCAAGTATTTCATGGAGATTTGTGCATCACAAACGAAATGAGAGTCAGGGTCCACCTCATATTGTTTATTCACCGAGCATTCACTATATCGGCTTGCCGGATCTTTATGATTCATGGCTCCTAACATGCCATATCCATAGATTGCCAGACAGAATGGGAAAATGTAAAGGGAAGGGTATTTTCTTAGAATAGTTGCAAAGAAAAGGGATGCGCCACATCCCCAACGCACAAAGCGATTCAAAAGACGCCACTGCTCGGTTCTAAATTTTGTCACATGAGCTAAAGCAGGATCCTCCACAATTATGAGGGATTCTCGTCTAATCATCGCACATTCCAGAGCAAGCCACATTTTATAAACTGCATCCACTGAAACGTCTGCATGAATTGTCAACAAAAATGTTACATTTTGATGATTGGGTATATATGTTAAGCATTCCATTAACTACAAAACATACCCGATCCATCAATTTCTGGAATTACAGTGTACACTCCACGATCCTCCTCAGTACTTTTGTACGTTTTTGCGCAGAGAACACCCTCGCATTGAGAACGTATGCCTCCTGTCCAAACATTTTTTCGTTCTGGTGCAGTTAAAAATTTATCATAATTGTACTCTTGATCTATTTTAAGTTCACAAAACGTAATTTTCTTTGATGCTGCTTCTGATATTGTGCGAGTGATATGAAGAGCTGGCTCCGTTATGTATTGGAAAGCTGGTATCGGTGTATATTTCTGGTATAAAGTACATCGACCGTCATCCTTGTGACCAAAATCTATTTTAATGATAATAAATTCTGCAATGGTAAATTCGACTTTTAGAATCACTTTCATGTATTCCATAAAAGCTTTATGGGGCAATGTTTTACAGGAAAGTTTGCGTCGCTCATCGTTTTGAACTCCTGAAATTCGTTGGTTCAAGCTACTGATAACAGACATTTTATAATCTTTGATGATTATCAATGATTCTGAAAGAGCAATGTCTTATGGCCAGTACTGAATTCGGATGACTCAGTATTTAGTTCTGAATACGTAAGAAATACCAAAAAGTTTGCATGCGTGTGAGTCGGATCATGAATAATTGTTACATTATGACCTGTTAATTTGTTGACATGGCTGTTGCGCCTGAATACGCTTTCTTCTGGTTATAGTTTAGTTCTGGATATTTCAGAAAACTAAAAGGAGTTTCCGCTTTAGTTCAGGATATATTTAGTTGCTGTATCTAAGTCAGGGCAAAATTGATGCATGGCAAGACAGCTGCGCTCGACATTTTTCTTCAGGAGTCCATAATAAATGTCAATATTATCAGCTCACAGCGCAACCTTATCATAGAAAACTTCCGACTTATCCTTAGACTGTGTATGTAATTTCACTTGTGTTTAGATATAAAAACTACAGCAAAGTTTTCTTCTACTTGCAAGCAAGAAACATTAAGTAAATTAGCAAGAATTATCGATCGAAAGGTCATAATGAATGAAGAATCTTTGTTTTCATGTTTGAAATATAATGTAAATACCATCAAATTAGATGACTAAAAAATAATAATATTACCAACTCATTTTATGGATTACTATATTACTAAGCGCAAAGTAAAAGATATTCTCGTGAAAGATCCGGTTTTGTCAAAGCTCGCCCATCATACCTCCCAAATTCTAGTGTTAGTAATTCTATTTCATTGCTTTTCCGCTCTGCATATCCATCAAAAACAGTAGCATGCTGAAACTTTGCACCAGAAAGACGGAAATAATTTGTTGTGTTGTCACCATCATCTTGTTATTCCTTTCCACATTTAATGGGTGCAATGTCTCCTGAGCCTCTAAAACACAAATACATGTACAATTTACTGTGTAAAAGGTTTGACCCCTAACCCCCCATTTACTTCGCTGTATGCTCAATTTCCCACATGAAGATTCCTCAAAGTTTCAGTCTATTTCAATGTGTGCCTTTGCTACATTTTTTGCCTAGATAATCTGAGAAGAAAGGAAGAATAAAGATTTTGTAATAGTGCAAACAACTTTGACTGGTTTACGAGAATCTATTTTATAGGTAGCTCCTTGCTGGCTCGGTCTTCTTTCCTTGCTTCAAAATGCCCCATAAAGTCGAAAATGCTTAGGTATATTTGTGTACATACAAAGGATGCCTACCTACGTGCACGCCTGCTTTCCTCATCACCATATATCTAACTTAAGGAGACAAGAGCTTCTTATTGAACTCAATGATTGCCGACAACACAGAAAAATACTTTTAAAACAGTTGTACGCTTTGAGATGATTATTTTACCTAATTTTTTTGAGGATGTGAAATGCGTACTTTAGAGATTTTATCTATTTTCTTTAATGATTCAAGAACATACGAGAAAATTTATGATACTCTGACAATGAATGAGTAGATTAGTCAACTAAAGACTGCAAATTCTCATTACTAGTAAGGATAATAAAGGATTCCAACACTACATAGCATATCATTAAATTTTATTGGCTGAATGTGGTGACCTAAGAATGGGATCCAGTGTCCAAAAAAGCAAAATAAAAATCGATGTACATTAAAACTTACGTTGTTTTTCATCTCAAGTTCATCATTATTTTTTAAAACTATTTTCTTCGCAATGATAAAAAGTTTCTTGATTATAATGAATGAAAACATAAGTTTCACTTATGTGTCAAATGGTTTTTCGTACATGATTGTAATAGCTACAAATTTTGTTTTTAGTTATTCGTACCCTATATCGAGTTGTAACAGAATATCAGCTTATTTTTTCTTTATAGTGCTATTCACCTCTCTTTTCCTGTTTTATTCAAGGTAAAATAACTACAAAAAAATGTGTCGCAATATCTCTGTCAGCAAAATCATGAATGAAAAAGGCAAAGTGATTATGATTCTGCACATAATGCTATTGATTTTCTTCTATTATTATTTGAATTGCAAAATATATTTTCATGATCAAATAGAAGTTGAAAAACCTAGAGACTGAATTTCGCAAACACAAGTAATAATGAACTGCATAAATAATGATGAAATGATGTCACATTTTTTTCTCTGTTTCAGGTAGTTGATTCAACTTTATCATTACGTAACAATGAAAATCTCCATCTCGAGGTATAATCATGAATACCGTATAGCACACCCCGTAATATATTGAGCCATGATGAGATGACTAAGAAAAAATAATCAATGATGGCTACGTGAGAGAGTTGAATTTGGAAGGGAATCCTAGAAAAAGTACAATATTCACGCACACTTGTGCATCCAATTCATCGCCAACGACGTCATCACCTTTATCGACTTCCACCGCCGCCACCCACTCCATGGAAGATATAGTTTGATCAGCAATTTCACCAATAAATAGAGGCCATAGCTATTTGAACTTTTCATCGCGAGACTAGCACTCGCTGCTGGCCCGAACTCGACCTTAGTCATCATCATCAGCTCTAGCAAAAATATATGTAATCTAAAGCTCTCTTTTACGTCTACGTATTAGATGCTTAGTCGTCTGTTCGTGCTCAAAATCCTATGAGATCGGATCCCTTTTCTCCATCATCACAGACGCGTGTGTATAGCACAGCAATTTGAAAGAGAAAAAATTGGCAACTTTGTGGAAACATCACGTAATCTGGGTTACTTTTCATCTGGGACAGAGGAGAAAGAAGAAAGTACCATTCTTTACTATCCAGTCTACTGGAGAGTGCATTCACTGCTCTTTTCAAAATAATAAAAGATAATAAAAGAATATTATTTTACTTTTTAGTCTATTTCCACCAACTAGCACTCTTGCTGTCAAAAGTTGAAGTGTTTTAAAAGAACGTTCAGAAAAGCTAAACATTTTCTTGCTGCTGGATGCAGACCCACAGACGTTGTTTTTCATAAACTCAAAAGAGATCTCAGCAGAGACCTTCATAAAAAAGAATCTGCAAAGCACTTTTTTCTCAGTCTTGTCCAATATCTGCTGATGCATAATATTACTACACATAATTTCTCTAGGTATACGTGCCTACATTGAACTTTGCGAAAGAGAGGGAGCGAGTGAGAAGATATGCGTGATAAAGTTGAGATTTGAGATATAACAACATTACTACCCCTCCCCAACAAAAATACTACGTAAGTGAGGATGGCAAAGATGACGAGGACATTTTCAGAAACTTTTACTTGTAAATAGTTTTGTTCGGTTGTTTACAGCATTAAACGCTGGAATCTTATATTATGTCAGTTCTATCAAATATAATATGCAGAGCTCGCAGACAGTTTTGTACGTAGCTCTCCACTCTACACACAGAAAAATTTGTATATGCAGGGAAGAAGGACCAGATTCAGATTTTTAGTCAGTCATGAGATAAGAAGGCAAAAGTGTGTAAAGATATGTTTGATATGTGATTCCGTAGAATTTCTACATATTCATGTATAAAAACAAAGTTATAAGCTCCACTCTGTCTCAGATGGTGTGAAAACAGGGGCGAGAAGGAAAGAGAATAAAAGAGACAGAAAAAGAGTCAGTCAAGAGCAGCAGGGTTGGAAATAAAAGTTTTTTTCTCTCGCACATATTGTACGTACGTATACCTATATACATACTTTTTTCGTCCTCATCCACGATCGGCCGCAGTTACGGTTTCCCAGTGCGAGCATATAGAAATAGAAAAGGATTGAAGGAGCCAGCGTTGTGATGATGGTCGTAGTGGGCCTGTGTGAGGAGGAGGAAGGAAGGACGTGCCGACGTGTCGTTAACTAAGAAACGTGATCTGGACACTGTAAATACGGATCTGAATGCATGCAATGCACTCATCATCGTCGGTCCGTGTAGACTATATGCCGTGTTCCTACTACTACGATTATTACAACCCTTCTTGACAGTTTGTCATCATCAGCAGTATTGCAGCCAAGTCAGAGAACTAGAGGATCAGAAGAAGGTGTGCAAGGAAGCTGTAGAGACATGTGCTGTTGTTGTTGTTACTCACCTTTGCCAATACAAATAACTTTACCGATTCTGATTCTGGGCGTGATTCGGTATTACGTGATTTCTCTTCGACTACTCCTCTGCTACCGGCTTACTACTGCACAAGTGTCCAATCTAAAAGAGCACGTTCGTCTGTCATTAGCGGAGAGAGAGAAAAAATTATGAATGAATTTTACACTACTGACTTTGTGAGAAAAAGAGCATAATATAATATGTAATATATTTGAAGAGTGCAGCAGCATAAACTTTTCTTTCAAGTATTTAGTCTGAAAATATATATACGATTTGTTCGTGAGTAAAATATAAATGTGCTTCAATTCGTATGCTTTCAAGGGGTGAACTTTGTGAAAGAATTTGTTGTGATTTTGGTGACGTAACATTGGTGGTGTTTGTGCTGTTTTTTTTGGAACGGAAGAAACAGTGTGGGAAGGTGAAAGGAGAAAATGAAAGAGAAAAGTAAGAACGCTGCGAGGACCAGGAGGGAAAAGGAGAATCAGGAGTTTCTGGAGTTGGGCAGATTACTACCTTTACCTGGTGCAATTACATCTCAACTGGATAAAGCGTCTGTGATTCGACTCACCACATCATATTTACGCATGCGACATGTCTTTCCAGACGGTAAGAAATACAATATTTAATAAGCATGCAAAATATTCACCTAGACTTTGGTCGTGAAAAATTGGAGAATTCACAGCTAATGCATTGAAAAAGCAAGTGGTGCTTTGTTGCATTATGATAGTTAATACGATTTGAAATAATAATGAGGGTGATATGACATGATGCACACCATGTGCATGTGTAAATTTAATGTTGACAACGATGCCTTGTTATTCTTGATCCCTAAAGAACCATTCAAATAGAAGATTGTTCAACCCTCATCTATTTTCCGGTTTGACGCTTCTTTATTTGTTCTCTATTATTTCAATGCTTTCTTTTGTTTGTAGTATTTAAAAAAAATAGGAGGATACATTCCCTGCTTTGGGAAAGCTGCCCGGCGGCGGGGGCATCTTGATCCATTTTCAATTTAGGCAATATGCAGGAAGGTTGTACTGTGGGAGTTGTTTGAGTGAAAAGTAAAAATTTCAACTTTGTGCTCTTTGATGATGATGAGAGACAACGTGTGTCACAGTAGGTGGTACACGCTACTTGGCGTTTCATTAGAGAAAAGAAGAAAGCAATATACTTCTATACAGTTTGCCCTTCGCCCTATTTTCTTTGCCCATCATGTTTCATCATTATTATCATGATAATTAATGAGATGAAATGTAATTTGGGTTTGTTGTGTAATGAACAAGTAAATTTCTACTTATTATTTTCAGAGAAATATGTCACTTTGAATAAAAAAGGACTCTTTTTGTGTTCCTGAATATTGTTCACAGCCCCGCACAGAACTCATTTAACATCTTTAAAAAATGGTGATCATTTTGTAAATGATGATGCATACACTGTATGTGTGCCTATACGGGTTGCATTTCCATTGAAATCTTTGATGACAAGAAATGATGATCATTTTGTATCGTCATCATTGTGTTTATGAATCAGATACACACATACAAAACGTATAGAACTTTGTAGAGAATCTTGTGTGCATGGAGTATGGATGATAAGGGCCTATATTGGAGATCCAAGTTTGTTCCAAAGGCATTCGAAACATCCAAGTTTTATGTAAATGTACATACATGTGGTGTAATAATATTGCATAGCAAGGCGATGAGAAGACTTCTATGATGAGAACGCGTTCGTCCAAAATAATTGGCACACTTCAAAATTGCCTTCGTTAGCAGAAATCACAGAGAGAGAGAGTGAGAGAGATTATTTGTGTAGTAAAAACTGGAGAAAAGAAACAGGCGAGGGTTCATGCCTAGGCAGTCGTCCCCACCGTTGGTGGTACTGGTGGTGGGTGACTTACTATTCCACCACACCACCACCACTCCTTCCATTTCTCTTCATACCTATATGACATAATATTCAGTCTCCACAACAATCTCTTTATATAATGATTGTAGCGTTTGCATCAGTAAAAAAGAGTTTTTGATATCCTTTCTCCTCAAAGAAGTTGCTTCCGCGAAAGAGCTTGTTTTTCGGGGTAGGTAACAGTGAAGCCATGCTCAACAACAATACCTTATCTAGAGTGTATAGACAAGCTAGACATATGCCTGCCTTAGTATAGATTTTTCAAGTGCCTCTAGAAAACTTTCTATTCATTCTTCTTTATTGTATCACCACCACCACGAGATTTCTCTCATCATTATTATCAACACTTATATTCATATACAGATGACGGTTTCCTCAAAATATATTCCTCTTCTCGTTAGATAAACCAAACCACTATCACCATCGTCATCATCACTACCACATTTCTACCACCATCCCTACTACACATCTACATGTAGTTCCCACCACAGCAAAAATGCCACCCAGGATCTCATGTAGAAAACAATACAAACATGAATAAAAAAGAGTTTCACGGAGATAAAAACTAAAACTTTTTTTCCAACATGCAAGGAAAGCGAAGAAGGGTAAAAACCGAAAGAGTTCCATTGTATTTTGTCATGACATGTCATTTTATGATTTTTGATAGCGAAGAGGTATAATGTTTGAAAAAACAATTTGAATGTGATGAAAAGGAGAAAGAGGTAACATTTTTGCTGGGAAACATGTTACATAACGTATATATATTTACATTGCCAAGCTGCTGCTACTTATTTTTTCTTGAGATCGTGATCATTTTCCACTTGCCAAAAACGCAGTGGTTTTTTGGTGGTTGAGTGATGATACTAATAAAATATACGAATTTTACTGATCGTGAGCCTTTAAAAATAATAATTATTGTAGTTTTGTATAACTACACTATTATTTTTTGCCTTTGTGTTACCCAACTAGTTGGTGTTCAAACTAGAAAAACGCCATGATTCCGCGGTTAGAGCATTGTGGTTTTGGGCGAACAACTTTTAGTTCCGAACACCGTTACTCTTGTCAATGCGCACAAATTGATATAATAAAGCTTATTGTATGTATGCATCATATTTATATTTTTTGTCGTTGCATATATATTTTTATTATTGTCTTATTGTTACATAGAGGTGCACCTGAAACATGATCGGAATCCCATAAAGGAACGCATTATTAATAACTTATTCTCTAAGAACAAGCGCCTGCATCATTCCTTTAAAATATCTATAGACATCGCGACAAGCAATAAACGACCGACTGTTTGTTGTACATCGATGAGGGTGTCAGGCAAGCACTCGAAAGAAACAGCCTTCGCATTAAAAAGACATAAATCTCAGCTTGTTACATGACGATGAAGAATGAGGATCACTTCTCCGAAAGCATAGTAGAGCAGTGGTGGAGGTGTAATATGAGCTGAGGTTTTTTTGACGTTTAACAAATCTTAACATGTTTAAATTTTCAAGTATGCACATATAACACCGTGTAGTTCGTATTGGTATGCATAACCATTTTTTTCCATCTAATCGTGTGTGTCGTACAAGTAGCTGTATAATATTTATGCACTGCACTTGCACTGAAATATCTCGTATTTTCCGAATTGGAGGATTGAATATGTGGAGAGAGATGTGTGATATTTTTATGAGCCCCACAGAAATGCACCTTTGTCGCTTCAAATATTGTGTGTGGATATGTACACCTGACAAAATTCCACATCTAACTTTTGCCTGACTTGACATGGTTGGCAAACAAGTGGTAAACGTTGTATGTATGATGAAAAGAAAGAGGAAAAATGGTCGGGTTGCATATTTTTATGACAAGACGTGGTGGCCCAAAGAGAACTCATGCAGATATTGGTATTCCTTCATCATCTCCGATTAAATCATGTTGATGTAAAAACATGAATGAAAGTTAAGGTAGTGGGAGAAAAATCTGTTAAAATTATTTCAACAACGAAACCCATTTTCAAAATATTGTTATACACCTGATTTATGCATATAGCGAGAGATTCAGGGTAAAATGTGGGAGAGAAAAGGGTTCCGTGTACTCCGTACATCCTTTTTAACTTTTTTACCAATTACACGGGTTAACAGCGGCAAATCATAATAAAACGAATTTACTATCAGGAAATATGGATTTTTGCGAGTTCTTTACTGCAAGATAGGTGTGTAGATATTCATGTGATGATATGTTTTACCGCTGACCGACACAACCAAATTAGCTATAAAATCCGTATGATCAGTCCATTAAATCAAATGTCTCTGTGGGAGCACTTTTTGTGAGTTATTTATGAGCTACGAACAAGGTAAAACATCAGTCTACGTGGTAAGAAATATATTGTGTAAAATATTTACTGATGGAGAGACAGACAACCCCGTTAGAGTTTCCCCTTTTCCCATCCTTTTTAAAGACCTTTTTAAAGACCAGCATGAATTTTGAATGAGAGCTTATTTGTAGGCCTGTTTGTTTCAACGAAAGTGAATTTTATTTTGGACAGAAAACCTGTGGGCGCAAACCATGTAATGTTTTGTCACTTCAAATTATCCTAGTTATTATTATTATTATTCTTTTGATGCTTTTCGTTCATAAAAAGGGTGCCGAAAAGTTAAAGTAGGGAAGATTTTTTTTACAAAAAGGGATATTGAAATTTAATATGCGCATGTATGTATATAAATAATATGGGATTTCATATAAGCTCAGAGCATCCAAGTGGGACAACAACAAGGGTCAAATTTCCTAGACCGTGGTTCCCTTTAAGTTCTCAATTGATTTGCAATGCAGCAAAATACTTACTACTGATTTGACATGCTGATTTACTGATGATAAGATAAAGGGCTAAGTTGTAAGTACATTGACGTGGTTTCAGTTTGAAAACTATGAATCCACACATTACTAATTCTGCTTGAAGTTTGCGGAGGAATAAAAATGCTTTGGGGTTTGAATGCTCGTAAAAATTATTGCATTAACAATAATTCTCAATAGCATTGGCATGTAAAATTTTCATCGGTTGCAGTAATTTGCATTCCCACACAAGTAAAAATAAAACTATTACACGTCAAAGTTTTTATGATCCTCTAAAATTCATTGACTTTTAAAAACTGCTAACGGGTTCGTATTCGATTGTTTCAATATGTGTTCAAATAAATGTCAAAAATGTAAATATGCTTAATAGATACACTTATTTTACGTTTTGCAATAAAGTTGTTGAAAGATTTATCTGCAGTAACTAACAACATGAAAAACGAGCCTCTGAGCAGCATATGAGAAAACGTGATGGGTTTAGTGTGAATTGCTTGAGGCAATAGAATCCGAATCCGCTTCCATCTTTGTTGTTTTGTTGACTTTTTTACTGTCTAAAATGCCTTCACTATTCACCCATTTGAAAGGAATGTTCCTTGCTCTACTGCTACTGGATAGGTAGCCAGAAATACTCTATTTTGTACTGCTATGATGAGATGAAACACAATGAGGAGCGAGCTGAGAGGGAGAACATTTAAAGGGATGTCTTACCTATGAAGAGGAAATATAACTTAAAAAGCGGTGCAACCTGATTATGTAAGCTATACATGTTTTGTGTGTAGCTAGTTTAGCTATAAAATGGGAACAACACTGACAATACTACTCGCCAACAAGACACAACCCTTTCCATTTCAAAATGACTTAAGTCACTTTTACCTGAGAAATATTGCATTGGGGAAGACACATAATATGTAGTTCATAGAGCTATAGAACTTCAGATACTTATAATCTGAAGTAGGGAAATATGATGATGTATTTCGTCACCACTCCACCATCATTTTACCATTATTCTGCGTTGGATGCTGTTACTGATGCTTTCAAAAAGTGACTGTAGAGCTCCAAGTTTCGAACAGGCTTTATGGTGACGAATAATCATTTCATTTTTATAGAATAGGATGTATCACCAGGACTGTTGTTATTTGTTGGTATTTTAAAATAAGCAGTATACATAAGTCCCGGCAGCTCTCATCCATCTCTTGGTACATAGTTTTCATGTTGAGTCAAAGTGCTCTATCAGCATTGAACATGCATTAAAAATCCTCTTCGGAGAAACACACTCACTCCGAGAGCATACAATATGAAGGTATATATAGCAGCTCAAAATACTATTCTATGTATACAAGGAAAAACCGGCCAAAAAGATTGTATAAAATGTACATATTTTTGTAAGACGAAAAGAATAGCAATAAAGGAAGTGGTTTTGATGGTCTTCTACTGGTTCCTCGTTGCTCTTATTCTCTTCAATAAAGCCCCACTTGTGTTTTTGTTCTGCTCTTTTGTGAGTGCTGCTGCTGGTAGCTCCGTTGTAATGGTGGTGGTAATAGAAATGTTTGCTAAAAAGATTTTCTCCCAGAAAATCCTGCTTAATGGAACATGGATCCATCTACACACATATACCTTCTACACTTAATAGTAAAAGTGGCGGTGGTCGATGAGTGGAGAGTATGAAATAGGAAAACACGATACGAGGGAAAAAATCTGTGCGGACATTTCATATTTTTTGGAATGCTTAGGACTTTTGGCATAACGGAAATTGCATGAGATCGGAAATAAATCCTTTAGGTACTCAATCACATTAAGGAAGATGAAAAAACATGATTTCCACAATGAAAGCATTTTTTCAAGTTATGATTAAATATATAAGCGCCTAGACATATAATGTAGCAAGGTTTAATTGATTGGTTTGTGGATAAAACCTTGAATGTAAATTGAGCGAAAGATCTGGCTAATTAAAAAAAATATATATTGAGCTCCGCAAGTGTAATAATTCTAAATTGATGCCGCCTTTAGATAAAATTTGATAAAATTTACTTTCTAATTCTATTAATAAAATTATAATTACTGTATTTGTTAATGAATGACAAAAGGAAGTGCTCCCGTTACAAACGAGAATAGTGACTGTATGAGACAAAATGGATTCAAATTACAGATTTCAATATGCATTTATTATTTATGAATTGAATTCTATTAATATTCAGATGTAAAGGAGTTCTGTTATGTTATGAGATGTTATCTCTGCATCACCTTCATAATAATTTATTCTTTGTAAGTTACAGTCATTTTCAGGGAAAGTGTATTCTTTAGTTCCTCAAGCTTTCCAGTACCACACATTTGATTTTCTCATAAGTTTTGTTGAACAATTATTCTTTTGAATGACTCTTGTTTGCACATACAACTTTACCAAACCAGTGCGGTAGTGATCGGTTTGATTAAAACCCACATTTTCTTTTGTTTGAAAAGCAAATCCGATAATCTCCTTTGATTACTCCACCCGATAAAATATTATTCTTTTTAAAAATCCTTCCATATTACGTCGTCCTTTTAGTGCTCCCAGAACACCCTACCCATCCACCATCATCACTTTTTTGTATGTTGATTTTATTTGAAGTGATTTTTTTCCTCCAATATATTTTTCCGTGATATATCTTGTTAATCTGTATAGCCAGCAGTTTACACGAGTTTCGTCTGGCGACAGTGGAAAATCCCGCGTATATTCTCTTCCGAATTGGCGATACTCAACCAAATAATACGTTATCATAATGAAATTGTTTTCGCCATTTCTCTTGCCTCCAAAAATCATGGGCTTTCAACGTGGCATATTTGGAATAAATATTTATGTGAAAAAATTATAATCATTGGCATGAATAAGAAAAGAAAGCCATTGCGCCAACACCTTCTGAAAAAAATATTATCGACAGTGTAATTTTATGGAAAAGTTAGTAATATGCCTGCAGCAACTAGATATTTCGTTGACTTGCTTAGTTGTTTTCGTCGGTTGTAGCGCAACTCTTTATTGTGAATTCCATGAACCACTTCTTCGTGAAGATAATAGTTTTTAAAGCTTTTTTTCACTCTCCTCGTGACTGTTTACTTTGCGGGCGACAACAACTTTGTCAAAATATACTTAGATTCCTGAGAAATGTATTATTTTTCTTGACATGATGGAGATTTTTTAAGTAGCTTCACAAACAACATGAAAAACCACCAACGTACTTATATAAAGAGAATAAAAACGTGGTTGAAGTTGAGGAGAATTTTTTATGATAAAACGAAGCATCTCGTATAGTGTATTTTTAACCATTTTTCAACATTCCTACATCAAAGATTTTTTTTCAAAAAGGAGAAATTTCAACTGATTTGATGTATTTCTTTCTCGCAAGGAAGCAAAAGATCGAAGAGTTCGTGAGATTCCGAACGAGTTCGGTCTTACAATTGATTTTCTTTGTATTTCTACTTTAACAATCATTTCCGTCAGTTAAAAACAGATAATAAAAAATTGTTTTTTTGAGGTTTCCCATTTCTCTCTTTGTATCAGCAATCATTTATACGTATTGGAAACCCATGTAATGAGAATTAAGATGATTATGTAATGAAATTAGTGCCTGCTAATACTAATCATGATTGTAAATATAATACAAATTTTGTTAACATTTTTAGGGCTTGGTGATGCATGGGGTGCGCTGCCTCCTCCACGTGAAAGTACAATAAGGGAACTGGGCTCACATCTACTTCAGGTAAGTAAAAAGAGTTAATAAAAAGCAAGGGTTTCCCTTGCTATGATTTCTTGTAAAGCGCCTTCCCTCTTGATTCTGTTCCTATAAGATTCTATACAACCTGCTTATTTTCCCCGAAAATCGCCTTGAAAGTTAACTTACTCATCAAAAAATATTCTTTGGAAAGCATACAGCTCATACTTCATACTTCTAGGGTTCTGGTGTATAGAGTAAGCTGATATAGCAAGTCTTACAGTATTTCGACAACTGCGAACTGTATCCGTAAACTTATGGGACAATTTTTCAGTCAGTTCTATCAGTTAGTAAGATATCTTAGCATATAACTTTGCCTTTATTCATTAGCCCTGTTGAAATAAGGTTCAGTTGTCGTCATTCCTTCTGTTGAGCATCTATAATCATGTTTTGGAAAGACAGATCGTGCTCACGAATAGAAGAAAGTAATGAATGGCTAATTAAATCAAAATCAGATCAAAACACAAGCTCAATTTTATAAAGCCCTTTTTCTCTCCTTCATTCTTTTTCTCTCAACAATTCTATCCTGCCAAGTAAAACCTCTATTGTAAGGTTATAGATATAATGTGCTACAAAACTGTACACAAAAAATGTACCTATACGCTTACAGAGAGTAGTATAATCAAATCATGCTTATAAACTCGAAAACAATGATATGCAGCCTATTTGGAGTTTGGAGGATACTGTTGTAGGTGGAGTGGATACTTTAGTAGATAGACACAATAGGTAATGCCGACATGAACCCGTTTATACAGTCATCTCTAAATTTATATTCCATTGTTCTCAAGAAGAGTATTATATCCTCTCCTCGTTTCTCGAGCTCTCACTACTACAACCACTAGTCTTCGTCAATTTAAAAAACAAACGACGTTATTTTTTTGGTGATTCCTTGTCTCCATCTCCTTCTCATCGTCAAAATTTATGCTTATTTATGCAAGCAAAACAGGGATAAACGTTAAGTTTCAAGTAAATACTCGACAAAACTGGAGGGACAAGCTGAGAGAAAGAGAGCGCGTGTAGTGACTATGATCGAAAATTCCATTGAAAAAACTTTACACGCAGACACCCAAAAATAACACACGGGCAAACAATGACTGTTGGTGATGTAAATCAGGGATAATTTTAAATAAACTTGAGCACAACGCATAAGCAGAAAAGCATGGGGTTTTCTGTTGAGTTTGGAAAAATATCCGTTTGGGGCATATTGAGAAGTTTGAACAAATCGTATAGGTAGACTTACATAATATACGATGATGAAGTGCACTTCTGTGATCAATTTTTATATCTTTTCAATAATAGCATACGTTGCTCTTTAAAAGGATCGCACGTGAAGTAGTCATAAAATCTCAAAACTTGTACAGAACAAGCCAAGAGGAGATATGTATCTATGCTTTGATTTTGTCCTGCGCTGGAGATGAAAATGCATTACGGAATGTTGACGTTGGTGATCCAGAGATTTTACTGCGCTTTTCTCTTTCCCCTATTTTCGTGGATCTTTTTCAAAAAAAGTTTTTTGTTTGAACTCATATCTTTCTCTTCATATTAAAATCTTTTCCCCTGAAATTCGTTGTGGCTTTGATTCAAGTGATTCTTTTTGTACATTTTTTTCTTGTATTGAGCGCATCATAAAGTTGAAAATGTAGTAGTTTTAACGAGATCATTTTACTCCTGGTCTATTTAAAAGTGTATTGTTATACCTGCTCAGAGTGACGGCAGTTTTGAAAATTATGAAAATATATTATAATGAATTTATATATATGTAGAAATAAAGTATCCTGAAAGATGACAAGTTACTTATCAAAAATCTTATTCGAGATCACGATTCCAATCTCTTGGTCTGCTTTCTTTAAATTCTATGAAGGTTTACATCGAATGAAGCCGACAGATTTAGAGTATGTCTGACAGCGAGTTGATTTACCTCAACTTGAGCTGCTAAGAGTCGATATTTTTCTCGTTTGATGTCATTTTACCTCGCTTTCCTGTCTTGTCGCTACACTCATTTACAAATGCTTTTTGAAGACGGAAGCTATATACCTATATCAGAAAAATAGAATAACCTGGAATTTCTCATTGTTGATGATTTAATATTTTATCATTACTAAAAATGACGCTTTTTTCTTCTTTTGTAGACGTTGGAGGGATTCGTATTCGTTGTTGCTCCAGATGGAAAAATCATGTATATTTCGGAGACAGCTTCAGTACATCTAGGACTTTCTCAGGTAAGCAAACACACAGAGCCTAAGCCAAGTAATGATAATGATGAATGGTCGTTTAGTGCTGCTTAAATTAAGACTGGTGGATTTTCTACATAGACAAATTACATGATTCTCATTGATCATCATGCACATTATAGCAGGATTACTCACCATATCACTGTAGATGAATACTGCTTTACGACTTCTTCATATGAAAGTTTACGCAATTCCATAAATCTGTGTTTATTTATTAATATGACTCATAATCTCAGGATAAGCTTGTGTTGATACCGTGATCTTAACAAGGCTTCCTTTATAAGCTCATTCATAACAATCAAAATGTTAATTGACAAACAAAAAGAGGGAAGCCGTATACAAGAACATTTTATAAAAGGGACGAGAAAGCGGTCTGTAAACTTTCGGAGGGTTACGCTTCCTACATGTATATCTGTAGCATTTGCTCAGTATTTTAATTACACTTGCTTGCAAATAGGCTTGCAGTGGGTGTATATAGAATGAACTTTATGATACGTATGAGACGGAGACTTGCCACTTTCAAAGCCTATATCCTATTAAATACTGTTTAACAGTGGGATTCGATCAATTTCTAGGCTTAAAAACTTCACTGCAATAATTGGATGCGAGGCAAATTGAAATAATGGCAGTGATATCACAACCAACCACAAAAAGCAAATGCGGATGTTTATAAAGTGCTAAAAAGGAGCACACGAAGAATTAGATTCACACATATTGTGGGTTTAACTAATAATAATGGAATTTTTATGTTATTTTTACTGCAAATTGTCGTTACAATTTTTTTAATTCTCTCAAAAGTACATCTACTTTCTATGCGAATGCGAGTTTAATCTGGGTTTGAGCATTTTACAGGCTACGAGTCTGAGAGCTTACATATATTTTTTTAGAGACCCGAACAGTTTCTTTGAAGGATGTAAACAGGCAAACTACAGTAGTATGTGAAAATAAATATGTGTTCTCGTTAGAACATGTGAAAAATTGCAATGCCAGGCCTACACTTTAGATTGCCCTCCTAAGAATGCACCTCTAATTTGTCATGTATCATTTGTCATTACTTTAACTGCAGTAAATGATCATACATGTGGTAGCATTTATTGCGGTATCTTCCTTTCTTGCTGTCAAATTTTTCAAATGTCAATGTCGCAATTTTTACCTATCAATAGTTGTGTATAAGGTTATAATATATGTAAGTAATGTACATTTAAGTATGTACAAATGATCCTCGCAGAAAAACTGTATCTTCTGAGTAAGTTTGCCCAAAACAAGAAACAAAACACTTATTTCTTTTAAAGTTTCAAAGCCTATACACTTTTGATGTTATCTTCCTAGTGTAAAAACATGGATCTTTTCTAGGAAAAGAGTCAGTAGACCTAATGATTATATAGTATAGGTAATACTACAGTCAGCCAAGCCACACACATCCTGTCAGAAATAGGTTTATATGGGGGATGGTTGAGGAAGCAGTTGTGGATCGTGCCGAAGTGAAAGAATTTCGGATTTGGTTTTTATAACTACTCATACAACATATATCCCCAGCCCCAGATGAGACTTTTACAAATTACCCAATGCTTGTAAATGCATCTGAATCTGCAAAGTAACTATAATGAAATGGTCAATTTGTAGCATTTGGGTGGTTTTAATAAGATTGAACATCGCAATTGTATGCAATACATATTTTTAAGGGAGAATTATATGTGACGGTACAAGTCACAGGGCAGCACATTATGAAAGTAAAATTAATTGCTAGAAAGCGTGTAAACATGAAATATATTTAATTTCAGGTGGAACTTACCGGCAACAGCATTTACGAGTATATTCATCCGTTAGATCATGAAGAAATGAATGAAATACTTTCGGTGCAACATCCTATTCCACATATCATGCAGGGTAAGTTCAAGGAACTAATTTTTCAATAAAAATCCAACGTATCTACCTATATGTAAAATGTTATAATGCTGATTTTCTCATGATTTTCAGAAATTGAAATTGAACGTGCATTCTTCATTCGGATGAAATGCGTCCTTGCTAAACGAAACGCAGGATTGACGACCTCTGGATACAAGGTACAATTTTTTCTCATTAATAGTTACTTTACCATATCATTGCATTTGGCAATTTGTCCATATTAATATTGTATCACTGACCTAGGATCTTGACAAAAACCATTTCAAATGCACAGATGAATAGTCTATACCGAGAAACGTGTTTGGGTACTTTAAATTGCTCATTAAAAGAAGACGCGTTTGTATACGGTACAGTTGTACATTCCATGGACGCGAGAAAGCCGACAACTTTATTGCTTCACTAAAGATTTACAATTACAAAAAATAAGATTATCTCACCAGCGTCGTTTATCATTCCTGTTTCCGATATGAGCTCAGTAGAATTGGAACAGTATGCTACTGACAAAAAATAAAATTTCTTTCTAGAAGCTTACGTCCAAAAGAACTGCAATAAATGTCGAATTTCAGGAAAACCTGACTAATTGCTTTGGTTCGTGATCGCGCAATTGGTGAAGAGGATGATCCTCTAGTTGGAACGAAGGGAAAGCCCTTACATTGGAGATTGACTTCGTATATAGCTTAACCCAAACAAGTTAAACTTTTTTGAGGGTCATTGAGTCATTGTAATATTTTAGACGTGTTAGTCGCCTTGCATAACAATACAAACTAGTAGACACTAGACGTTCAGATAGAATTTAAACTTTTCGAGGGGCAATGCGCAACCGGTGGTGCTACCAAACATTCATTACCCAGAAATGATTTGTATGATGTTCAGGAGGTTTTATCACATGTATTATGGAAAATGTGTAAGCTTATGAATCGATTTTATGCAGTTGGAGATGATCAGTTACAGGATTAATGTTAGAAACGCATATTATCCTCATTTGGTTTTGGTAATGTGATTATAACATCACTTGAGATGAGAGTAGACTTCTTCTGGATGGAGAAAAGATGGGGAAGGTAGGTTTTTGAGATTTGTTGAAAGGAATTATTCACACCTTACCTCACGCCCATACTAGAAATGGAAGATCGGCAACAATAAGCAGCTTTTCTATGAAGTATTCAATAATGAAACGGACCTAGTAAACGCACTTATCCTCTCTCTTTCATTTTAAAAGTTGAAGAATATGAATGAATTTGGATTTTTAGAACTAACGTTTGCCATTTTAAAGCATCTACAATCTATACAGATACATATTGCATCTGATATTTGGCGGTCCCACACACCGCATGTCGGCTGTTCAAATCTTCAAAAACTTTATTTTAAGTGGGTTATTGATCTTTTACACTTCCGTAATTGCTCTCTTATAATTTTAATCTTTATGATTTTTTCATTGATCTATAAACATGTAATACTGCGGGATACTCAACACAAGCATGCATGTAAAAATGGTTGTAGCAAATTTCATAGGGAAAATCGCTTTGATAGATCTTGGTTGTAAAATGCATAGAAAGTATGTAACCGATTTTTGACTCTGCTTGCTCGCTCATGACATGTGAGCCTTTGAAAGGATTATGAAAACGGAAAAAATGAAGGGGGATGTATTTAACACACAAAAAAGACAAATTACATGCACGTGACTTCACAAAGACCAAGTGTCGTTTGCCGAGTTTCACAAAGTCATTTTCAGCAGTGATGATGCACTATTGCTGCTGCTGATGTTGCATTACGAAGTAACATAAAATAATAAGGTTATTGAAATCATGTGAATGGCACAGTAGCACTTTTGCTGGAGTGGACTCACTCCCTCACCTCATACTCATTCTACATGTACCTACTCTTCATCTTCAGAGAAAACTCTGACGAAAATTTTCTGGAGGAAAAGAGGAAATGCTGAATTATATACTCTATATTAAAATTTTATGAATGGAAGTGTGAAAGTATGGGTAGTATATCGCAAAATGACATTGGAGACTGACGCCATGAAACTTTGACTAGACACAATTTCATTGAGAAAAATATTTCCCCTCAAAATCAACAATTAGTCGCCTCTTATTGAATACAATAATAATGAATGAATGGCCAACAATGAAATTATTCTTAATCCGCATTTTTATTGCTGCAGGTAATCCATTGCAGCGGCTACCTGAAACTGAAGCCGGTGAGAGAGACGGATGTGATGAGCAATGGGATCGCTGAAGGAAATGTCACAAATGGTGGCGGAGGATTGTCTGGTTGTGGGTCTGGATTTGGATTGCAAAATCTAGGATTGGTTGCAGTAGGTCATTCTCTACCGCCGTCTGCTGTGACAGAAATAAAAATGCATTCAAACATGTTCATGTTCAGGGCATCATTGGATCTCAAACTTATCTTTCTAGATGCTCGGTATGACCGCTGTTAAAAACTAATGTTAATATATTTTCCAACAATACTTTTCAATAGAGGCGTAAATTACCATTTTATCTTGCTATGCGTGTTAAAAAGATCTTTTCCACACTTAATTTGGTATTTCCTTTTGTTTTCCTCTTTCGCTGGTATAGAGTGGCAGCGTTGACTGGTTATGAACCACAAGATTTGATAGAGCGGACATTATATCACTACATTCATGGATGCGATATAATCCACATGCGTTACTCACATGCTGTGTGTAAGTAAATATATTGAACTTTTTTTAAATGTTTAATACTGCCAATGTTAGTTTGAATAACTTGGTCAAATGCTAATAAGGGGCATAATGAGATGGGTGAGGGTATATTCCCCACAAAACAAGGTCTTTAGATAATTAGCGTGATTGGTACTTCCTCATGAATTCAAAAACACAAAAATATTTGATGCATTGTTTACAGTGTTGCACAAAGGCCAAGTGACGACCAAGTATTATCGCTTTCTCACCAAAAATGGTGGCTGGGTTTGGATGCAGTCCTACGCTACAATTGTCCATAACTCGAGATCATCACGTCCTCACTGCATTGTCAGCGTCAACTATGTGCTCAGGTGAATTTCAGCACAGTTTTATTGTTAAAAACAAAAAACCTACATTTGCAGAAGGAAATGCCTTCTTCTTGTCATGCATGAGAACAGAGCAATAAAAAGATATTTAATTATTGATTACGCATTTTTGTTTATGGTCATGTAGCTCATGTGAAGGTAGCGAGCTTATCTTGACGGGAGACCAAATGGGACAGAGGGACGATCATGGGAATCTTACCAGTCATATGTCCTCCTTGATGAATTCCTCCTCTCCAGGCAGCAACACAAATGAATCGAGTGTGAGCGCAAACAATGGTAACTCAGCGTCAACTGTTACAAAGGTTAGAACACCGAGGAATCGACAAAAGAAAGTAGTTGCACCTTATACTGTACCCAGTGAGCAGATTTCTCCAGTAAGTCCAACTTATTAAATGCTGTCTATTAACTATTTATGATCCGTGAAAAATTAGGGTTTTGTTTGTTTACTCATGAAATTCTATTGTTCAACAGAAATCAGAATACAGCCCAGTCGCAGCAGGACCACCACCCTACGATTTCAACGGTGAACCGCTAACATCCCCTTATGGGAATTACTTGATGCAACCAGGAACTCCATCCCGACCAGTTCCAGAATTTACAGAGATAGGTGGCGCATCAGCAACCATGTACTACTCTGGGGCAACTGGCGGCGAGCGAGCTGTTCCATACTCGAGACTTATGGATTATGCTCCGATTCCAGAATATGACTCCACAATAAGTTCCCCGGTTCCGCTTCCAATCAGTTCCATTTCAAGTGTTGCATACGGAGCCACGACAAATGGGCGTTGCTACAATAATTCGGCTGTGATTCCTCCAAATGCTTCTCAGGTCATTGTGGGGAATCCAGAATACGCTGGCTCAGTAACACCCACAAGTCATTCTCAAGGGGCCGAATTTCACAGTGGAAGTGGTGCAGAAGCGGCCACCACTACAGCAACAACTCCCACAAGGGAGAGTACCGCCAGTGTGGATTCAAACCATCACGAACAATACTATTACTTCCGGTCCTGCAATAGTGCTGGCAGTGGACACTCAGGGGGAGGTGGGTATTTACACAACAATGGAAATCAACAGGGTCATCCTTTAGGTAATCATGTGCCGCCGCATCCGCAATACCATCATCATCAGCAAGGCGGTATGTCTCACTTTCAAAACTTTGCTCATCAGCAACATGGACACAATCAGTATGGCAATACCGCTCACAGCAATAATAACCGTCATCATCATCACCATCATGATCATCAGCAGCAGTATTCCCATCAGCATTATCATCAAGTCCATCATCATCAAGAATACGGCTCAGCATCCACCTCTCCCTTTGCTCCAACCACCACGATTGCTGTGACGCCACCTCATAACAATAATAACAAAACTAGCACAAGCCCCGGAGCCAGTCTCAATCTCAGTCAATTATCAGACAATACAAATGATTCATCAGGGTCGGGTAGTAGCTGTTGCGGAAGCAATCACAGTCACAGCCATCATAATAGTGGAGGTGGTGGCGGCAGTACACCTGGAGGTGGAAGTGACGTGGCAGCCACAGCAGTCGTTACAGGGGCTGCAACCACTCCAACCGAATTAGTTGCAATCGGTGCAACAACTGAATTGGTCTCATCACCATATCCTGGTTATACGAGTGTCATTGTAGATCCACATCGGTTGACTGACTATGATTGCGTTAATTGTAGTTGAGACTATTGATTTATACGATAACATTTATTGCAATACAAACAATCCTTTAGTAGATATTCCAAGCTGTGTATCATATCTATAATTTCGGTTCGTTTTGAATTACACATAGGACGAGGAAAGAATAAAATATAAATGTGTAAGAGCTTACAATAGTACGTGAATAGTTAATAGTTACTTGTAATGCGTAGGTTAGCATGTAGCAAAATAAATGCACAAAAAATCAAACCCGGTAATAGTCATAAAAATGTAAACTATGAAAAAGTTCTCGGTACATTCAACTTACATAATATATCATTTGTATCTTTTACTCGATAAAAGTATTTCATACGATTTGCCATGTAGTGTTTGCATAGAGTTCCTATAAATTAGCCATTTTCCGGTGCAATTGTTGTGAAAAAAATAATGATCGTTGTATCTCAATGTAAATTGCCATTTGCTTGTCCGTTATGTTCCTGCATTATGGTTCAAAATATAACAGTATTGTCAATTATCTTATGTTACACATTTCCCGATTTTTTTTTTCATTTTCTTACAGCCATATCATTTCATTGTAAAATGCTTTTTATAGCTGTGTACATTATGTAGACATAAGCCCAAACTGTAAACAGCAGAAACCAATGCAATTGTATTTTTTGTATGAAATAATATAATTAAGTTAATATTAAATAAACTTAGCTACCTATGTTGTAAAATTAATGTAGCAAAGTTAGACTACAAAACAAACACTTGTTCAGTACTATGCATGTGTTAAGCCCCTATCATGCATGACAGTCTTTGTTGTTGCTTACTTTGATTGGTGTAGCACATGACAAAGCAATTCGGGCTACCCTAATCAGGTATCAATAACTTCCTATATGAACTAATAAAAATATATGATGTAATTGTAATTTCTGTTGTTAATTGTAAGATATTGAAAATTTTGATTTTTAAACTGTGGCCGATAAATGATAAAGTACAGAACTACACTATATGCTAGCCAATATATGCTTACTGTCTGTTAATTATTTTCATGTGCAGAGCACGCCGAACGCAAAGTGAGAGTTTTCATTTACTTTGTATGTTTCCAAGGTCTAAAGGTCAGGGAAAAAAGGAACAAATGCACACAAATAATAATAAACAGAAATCAATTAGGAATATCTTTAGGCATGAATTACACATTCTGATGAAAGTAATTTTTACAATAATGCAACAACAGGTCAATCCTGTCTTAATATGTGGTGGCGTTCAGTAAACATTGGAAGTCTTACCTTTTCCTCATGGTCAGCGGTAAATGAAAAGGTTTCATTAGAGCAAATCCAGACAATTTTCCAGACAACCTTCCCAGTCACTGTTATTGTCATCAAGTCCACGGCGCCCCTAGAAATCACCGGAGTAATATTTCGAAAGACGATAGAAAAACTTGCTGCAGAACTGAAAGAGGACAAATTAAAAATGCAACAGCCTGTTATTCAAGTAGATGGTCTGATATCAACTAACTTTACACTAATGCCTATATCTGGTGGCGTGATAGGTAATTTGGAAGATTCGTTTGCTAGTGGAAGTAGCTGTATTATCCTGTACAGGAGCGTTCATGCCTTGTCAATGATACAATCTTATGAAAGTAATAATAATGACAACGACAAATCTGTGGAGATAAGACATATAATTGCCGGTGTCACTCAAGCTGATTTGAAACGCTGGATTGGGGAAGTTGAGGGGCATCATAATATGAATAGTGATGGTGAAAATTTGGAATAAACTGTTCCTTTGAAAATTAAAGATTTCTTAACAAGTTTATTGACAAATAGCAATATTCATCATTTACCGACTTACACAGTTTTTGAATATATATTATTTACCATAAATCCACTAATTTTGTTCATTGTTCATCTGATTGAGCTCTTTTCACTGAAAACGCAAAATCATGTTCTAGACGTCCAGCAGGCGGAGGCTTCTCCTGTATAGTTAAAGCAGACATATCACGGTCCTCTAAATCCAGAAAGTCCTCATCATCTCCGAAACTTGGATTCATTGCTATGAAAATTTCCATTGCACGAATATAAGTGAACAAGGTATTGAAATAGATAAGCTTGGCAATCGCTGAGGTTAACATCGCCCAGAGTAGCATGTACATAGCGCTGTGCTCAATTATGTCACTTTCAAGGGCACTTTGATCCTTGAAAGGGTCCAATCCAAATTGTAACAATAAGTTAGGGTCTAGATCCAACCATTCGAGTAGAGTTCTCAAGAATACGTATAGGGCACCTTCACTTACATTGGTAACTTTCACTCCTTTATCATGGGCCATCATGCTTTCCACATTAGATGTTATTGCAACAAGGCACGCAACCATCAAGACCACATTTGCAACATCGCGGACCTTCAGAAGCATTTTTAAACAGTTAAAGGTAAAATATTGAGAGAAAGGACCGTGTTGAAAAATTATTGTTGATTTTATGAATGTACCTGAAGTACACCATGAAAAAAATTGTTGAATGCAAACAGGTGCTTCCAGTATGTGGTCTCGCCAACAAAGCAAAGAAACAAATACATTAAAAGCAGCGTTGTCGCTACCACAATGACTAGCTCCCATTTTGGAGGAATTTCAAAATATTCTGCACACATTCCTCCCACAGTGGCTCCAATCAAAGGTACAACGATACCGTACACGACTATGTCCGATAACTATGAGACAATCGGTTTTGCGTGGAATCAGAGCTCTGGACAGATAGATTCGTTAAACGACAACAATCAGTTCATACTACGTAACTTGAATTTTACTTACGAGTAGACCGAACACAGTTGAAATAACTTGGAACGTGGAGACGCTCCTTTTGGGTAAAATTTGTCCATCACCTTGTGGGTAGTCCGGATCCAGCATAATTGCTAGTTTTTTTTCTAGAGTGCGGGATAGTACATAACTTGAATAAAAGATTAGAAAAGAACTTTTTCTACAAACGAAGGAAACATTTTGGGAGGTAGTAAGATGTCTTTTTTTAAAATCTTGCTGTTCGTCTTAAAAGGGAGCATTGGTGTAATTTGTTGCGTTGCGACATGTAGATAACCTTGTAGAGTTTTGTCTTGATTTTTCCAGGCTCATCAATCGTGAAATGCTACGTGATCACAGATCAGAGATAAACGTAAAGATGTAAGGGGAATAGTGAGACGTGGGAGAATCTTACTTTCTTCCAGCAGCCACCCAACAGAATGCAAAAGCATCAGTTCAGCATTTTGCACAAGGTCTTAACGCATAATTTGCCAGAAACTGTAAGAAATTGTTATCAATAAGATTACCTCCAGAGGAACTGCGGGATGTGGAGCTTTGCCACCCATGCTGGAGCCGGAATGGCTATTGCAGGACTAACAGCTACATATTATGCTTTAGCACGAAGAAATTATCAGGTTTGAAAAATGAATTGGTTCTGTTAGTGATGAATTAAGTAATCTGAGACTACATAATGTTAAAATTAATGCATGCATAATGTCTGGCACAGGGAGAAAGGGAAAGAATGGCACATGAATCCGGTTTTGGTGATGGTCCACAAGTGAACAGATTACGTAAGCATGCTGACAATGTTAATCTAACTTCATCACATATGCTGCTTAAAAAGGAACTTGAAGAATTATCCGCTCTGAATGGAAGTGGTTCCGGTCTAAATATTCTTTATCAGCATAAAAATCCAATTCGCCAATTCCATCGAAGCAACTTTGAAATAACCCCGATCGTAAGTCGTGTAGACACGCGACCATCTACAATTTACTCACCATCAGAAGAAGAAATTGGCACTTCTGTTGTTGCCGGTGAAAGCGTTTTTGGAAGCGATTCAAATCTTGCAGATAAAAGGAAGGCGAGTAATATCAAGGATGATACTGCATCAGATGAGCATCCAGAAATTCATGCGGACATAGACGATAAACCAGCAGTAATTGTTAATGTAAATGGAGGCGGTGATGTTACAGATGACAAAATTGAAGTTTATTCTAAAGAAGACCCACTATCCGATCCAAATGAAAATGAAGAAGGCATTTCTACTGTAGTAGATGCAAATGCAAAGCAATATGAGCCCATCATTGAAAAATGGAAATCCGTTCAGGACAATCAATTCCTCAAACGGACACCGTCTCCCGTTTGCTTCTTCAAGAACCCTGGTTTTGGCAACAGATATGCTGTTAATGTGAGGAGAAAGAAGGAGCCAACAACTCCACTTGTTGCGACTCTTTCCTCCTCAAAAATTAATGTGACAGACAAACAAGTAGAAGGTCATCCCAAAACTCCTCAAGAAAGTGTGCCACTTTCACCCTCTGACAAGTGCCAAGAGAATAGTACACAATTCATTCTTTCCCCGACATTGTCCAAATCCAATGTTTCGGTATGTGAAGACGAAAATCCGGAAAAGATGCTGAAACGAAGGAGAAAATTTGTTTCTCCTGCAACGAAAACTATTATTGACACGCATCCGGTGGAGGAAGTGTTGGAATACAATAAAGACCTACGAAAGAAAATGATTGCTGGACATGCAGGAAAAGATGGAAAGCATGGACAACAGCCTCTGATTCGTCTTCGTGCTGACCCAGAAAACAATAACGTGCGACCTCCAAAAGCAAGACCAAAAGCGAAGCGAAGTCTGCCCCCAACAGTTAAAGAACCTATTCGCAAACCGGAAGTTTTCAGCGATGTACATACTGAGAAGTTGGCCAAGAAAGAAACATTTGAAGAAACAGAAGGAAAGGTTTTTGAAGATGAGAAAATCAGTGAAAAAAATAACGATGAGCCTATTGAAAAGTTAATTGCAGACTTTAAAGATGTGGCAGCAGAAGCACGAGCTCTTCTAAGCCTACCATCAGATTCTAGAGTGGGGACAATATGTACAAGGACTTCCAGTGTAGTGACAGAAATTCCAAGCAATTCATGGATTTCCCTTCCTGTTCGCATATACACCAATTCGATGAGAACCTTGCCGTGGTCTTTAATTGGGTTCTGCGTACTTGTTGTGATCATTGCTGGATTACTGGGAATATTTTTATCTAGACTAGCAAATAGCATTACTCGTAGACATCAAGATGGAAAAATGTAGCTAAATATTGGATCGACTAAATCGGCATAAACTTTGACAATTTGAGCTTGAATGATGTTCATTATTAACCGTAGAAATTACAAGGTAATGTTATTTGTGTAAATAAATGTATATTTCATGCATTCGTCAATCTCGCTTTCGAATGTAAATTTTATTTTCGCTCTTCTACACAATGCATTTTTTATTTTAAAAGTGTGTAATATCATAATGTTATATACGTCAAAGGTATATATAATGTAATATATAGTGAGTAGGTGGTGAACACAAGAATTATGATAAGCCATGTAATGCTATATAGAATATAATATTAAGATAAACGGACAATATTTAACCATGAAACCGACTGAACAATACACCATTTTTACCCATCGACTCGTCATCAGCACTTTACCATATCCATCGTCGTTGTATATGTTTCAGAGGAACTCGTAGTGTTTTCATTAGCCAGTTCAACCAAACTTATCTTTACGAAAAAAGTAATCACAATTCAGTATTTTAACGAAGATCATAAGCTTACTAAAATACTATACAATAATAATACTATGAACTTAATGTTGGCTGCTGCGGCAGTGATATTGTGTGGCACTCAAAATCTATACTGTTATAAATTGCATAATCGAAACAAATGTGTGTATATTTTTGTGCATTTAAGAATAAAATGAATATCGAATTAAAACTGAAAGTAAATTGAACTTAATTATCTAACTTCAAGACTAACTCAATCTAAAATGAGACATAGTAGATAGTAAAGAGGAGCGATTTGACAAATGACATCAGACAAACAAAAATAAGCATTTACATAAAATATTACTTTTTTATGTATTTTATATAGTCAATAGTCCCAGTCCTATAATCTTATTGAAAGAACTTTGCCTCTCCATCTTAACCATTTAATTTCTTCCTTATGACACGTATCGCTTATGTAAGACTATTTCTATTTAGCACATAATTATTTCGTAGCGAAAAGTTTAATTTCACCGGTACACGGTTATAACTCGTATTTTCAATTAGGTAGCTACCAGTATTAGTGTTTTACGCATTAATGTGCTAGTTTCCACTCCTTACGTTACTTTGAATGTATCATAATATATGAATTCAATTAAACTTCATACAACATTTTCAACCAACTCGAGAATAACTTGTGCTAAAAATAAGGCTTTTCTGTTAGAAAGCCAGTCGACAAACAGTAACATCAGTAATATCCTAACTACTTTACTTTATAAAACGATCGTTTGAAAGTATTTCAACATTAAACACATACCAGGAATCACAAGTACACAACGCAGCTCAATGAACAAATTGACGCTACATACACATGTAGAAGAATAAATCCTAGGTAAATCCCAATCTCACAATTTTAAGGTTATGAATATTGTCAGTACTACAGTATTAAATTGCTGGTACAATAAAATCAACTCTCTCAAACTAGCACATTTTCTCTTTCAAAACGCTTATACCTCATTATTTTTTAACATACTGGAAGCATAATTTTATAATACGTTTATTAATATAATACTCACGTTCAACTTGATGTTACAAAAACGCAATACCATTGAGTTTGTCATGTTCTACTTAAAATCTAAATGGGTTATCGTTTCTGTAGGACGCTTTATTCGCAGGTCTAGCCCAGGCTGCAACGATGAAAGTTTCAATGTCACACTCGTTTTCTCCTCGAAGGATTTTAAAGAGGCCATTCTCTCCCCAATCACTTCCCCATGTGTTGACAGCGAGCTGTGTAAAATATTGGTGATAAAAAATAGCAATCTTGTCATTTGGATCACGATTCGTTTAAACTGTTCATTTATAATCTTACTCGTTGTCAATTAATAAACTTATGAAAGCATACATTACAAATCGCATGGTTCAATTTGCTTACCCAATACTTCATCATTGAACCCTGGTGAAATTCTTCACCCCATCCAATTAAGCGGACAGAATGATATCCTGTTCTCTCAGCAGGTCGTAATCCAGATTTCTTGTAAATTCCACCACGATACATGAAGAAATCTGGCGAGACTGACATTACAGCTAAAAATTACATAAAAAAATGCCACATAAGCTTACATGTTCAAATCTATCATGTAAAATAAAATGCATACATAAAACATATCAGGTTTGAAGTTTTGAACATCTTGTAATAAAAAATGAAATCGACGAAGAAAAAATTCTTGACTATATGCTCCATTAAATCTGACACACAGTAAAGATGTGATGTAATATTGCAGTGTGTATTTTTGCAGCAGAGTAATTTCTCGGCATTGAAATTTCTGTGGCACTGTCATGCACAAAAAACTGTATAAGGTATAAAAATATCGAGGTTTCAAGCCTGAATGATCACTAGCATCGTCTTGTTAAATATCTAAAGTTATGTATAGGTATAGTTGAGTTTATACAGGCATTCACAGCAAACTATCAAATTACTGCGTTCCTATCTTTCAATGCGTAAAATATTTCTAACAATAATCTACCAATATAGCACGGTTTTGTAGTGTGTTTCAAATTCGCAAAAAATATTTTCTTTTACCTTGCACAGGACCATACGTCATAATCTCATACTTAATGTCGTTTTCACGACTGCTTATTCTGTACGCGGGTTGACTGCGGTATAGCTCCGTGCGGCCACTTAATAGATTCGCTGATCGACACTGGTTGATTGTGACATCTAAAAGCGATTTGATTTTCCGTGGAATCTTACAGTTTCCTTTGGCTCCTGTTGACCCACTCTCATACGGATAGCACTCCTCATCAACAACACTGCATGAAACAATAAAACGTGTGACATAAATTTCATTGCATACGCACACATACTGTGCCCTCAGTCATCTATCCATGTAATCAACAGTCTTTCTTCCGTTAATCATAATGAAGTTATAAATACATACATGTCAGGTAGTACCTCTCTACCCTTTTCCTACGAATATCATATTGCAGAGTCATGAATTCGTACCATATTTGAAAATTTCGGATCTTTTCATCATACTATACGATTTTCTATCATTTTGGTATTCGCAAAGTAAGTCGATCAAATCCTTGAAGAAATTTGCTCTATTTTCATTTGTGTAAGCAGTGTGAATGAATGTGAAAATCCCTAACAATAGGATCAGCAACATTGAGATTTTTCGCCTAAAACACAATGGCTTGACTGCGACTAATGTGAACCTATTAGTTAGACTTACGAAAGCTATGTATATTATAGGTTCTACTAAAAAACCAAACGAGAAACAGAAAGGACTAATTTTCTTTTTACACTGCAATCGAATACCATGAATTTCAAAGATGCTGTTGACGCAGTATTAATGCTGCCCTTATGATTATAATGTATCTACAATCTTATACTCTGGAATAGTAGTGTGTTGTAATTTATTACAAGTGTCTGCTTGTAGTCTACATCGGCTGTATGCGGTTTAATGTTTGGATTTAGAAATAATTAGAATAAAACCAGCTAACCAGCACGTAAAATATGGCTGTAATATCAGTAGCAGACTGTGGAATTATTAGTGAATGCATTATATTACGCTGACTGTCATAATTTTAAATGGCAAAGTCATTTAATCATTTTTAATTAACATCACTGTGACTGTGCTCAAATTCCAAATAGGTCCAGAGCTGACACCGATGTGTCTGCGACAAGCTCAATAAGTACATAAGCCTGGAATATTGAGCAACTCTAGCAAGTTTAATCGTAAGAGTTTTATGATTGCTACTTTTGAAATGCCTCCCTGTAAAGTAGACATTTTCTACTAGACTGTTTAATGATGACATATGATTTTAATTGCAAAATGGCTGTATTGTTGTTGCTGCATTTTGTCAATGTTAAAAAAATGAGTCCATGAAAAGTAATGGCATTTGAAGTCCTATGCTCAAATTTTGGTTATCTTAAATTACAGTTGAGTTCTCGAAAGCAGCAAAATTAGACCATAGTCTCACTTGTGAACACGCCATTGCATTGGCATCCGATATGAAAACGTTTGAGGGGATTCATCATGTAAAAGTAAACCCGATATTTTTTCCGCTTAAGATGTAGCATTGAACATTGCAAAGTTCAGCAATAGCAATGGTTTTTTCTTACTTATAAAGCAATGTGAAATGTGTCACATGATGAATGAACTATTGGTATTCTTGACAGTGCAAATGATTGAACTTTGTGAAACGTTTTTACGACAACGCGTAGTAGCTAATTTAACCATGTCACGAAGATAATGTAACTATTTTCCTGTCACCGGTGAACTTTCATTTTTCATAATAATGCTGCTTGTTTATGTCAACAACTTTACATTTCCTAGAAAAATGCTTACTTGCTTCTCTGTATTTCTAATCGCTAAAATAAAAAATGTCTCACCCATATCTCCTCATGAAGTTCCAAGCCCTGTCTAAATGCCCGCCTTGACACCCTTGTTGACCTCTACTATTGCACGAAATCAACTGCTGGGCTGAGAGCTTCACATTTTCTACTCCCATTGACTGTATTGCTAGGCGGTCCGCTGTATTTGGAGAAGTTGATAAAATATAAGAAAGATCCAAAAATAGATTTGGGAACACAAAGTAACTTTTCCAAACTCAAAGTTTATATACCACCAACCAACCTGTAATTGCGGTAGTGGTGAAAGCCCAATCAGAACCGCACCTACAATTCAAAAGTACACAGTTGATTGCTACTATACTATTGTCTACAAACATTTGATGAAAGTTTTGTAGTGCTCACCATCCTTGGTCTTGCACAGGATGGATTTTGTTAGGCCATTTTGTCCTGGCATCAAAATTTGTGGGAATGGAAGTTTCATCATAAACATACTTTATGGGCTCCATATTCCTTACCTATGAGTTAAAACAGTGAAATCTTTAACACATTTTTTGCGACTTCTAGTGCCATATCCATACAAGTAATAAATTTAGGATTGCTACTCCCAAAACTCGGGATTAATGAACATCCGGTTGGGTAACTTTGTACACAGATTGATTAATTGAAATTCGCGATAAAACATGAGCAGAGGTTTCAACAAAATGGCTTGGGTGTGCAAATAATGTGAAAAGAAACTTTCCTTTGGTAAACTCATTAATGAAAAAGCGAATACGAGGAAACAAAAGTCGATAGACCAAGAAATGTTATCATATCTAGAAACATTCGACATACCCCACGCTCAGGTTCTAATGTTCCAAGTTTGTAGAGTAGGGCATCTGACAATTTTCGTCCCCAAAACTCTGTATAGTTTCCGGCAGACCAACTGTAATCGCCTTCGTGCAGTGTTTGAATCATGGTAGGATCTACAGTGCAATCATCTCGCTCACAAAGGAGCTCAAAACTTGCAGAGTCCGATGGTGACCGTTCACATTTGCTGCAGACAAAAAAATCAAAATGTAGTTCTCAACGACTATCGTAACTGTTCATTGTTTTTTTTCTACTGTTTCACATACACGAGTACATATAATGTATAGATATTAACAATGTAGAAGAGATCAAACATTGAGGCAGCTTACCATTCGTTGCAGTTAATTTTTACGGTTGAGTTGTACGGGTAGTACTGGCCATTATAAAAACAACCTGAAAGATATAGTCAACCATAAAAAATTGGGCTAAATTATTTTGTCAAAAGTAATTCTTATCGGTGAAATCACAACCAGGAAATTTCTATACAATTCGCAAATACAGTCATTTAATCGTTGATAATAATGCTTACAGTCATTACGCACACTGACTGTTCATAAAAACTAGGCAATACCTACTCTGTCAAGCCAAAATTGGCACTTTGATGCGTGAATGAATACGTGATAGTTTCATGCATGAGTAAAATTTGAAATATCTTCGTTGCACTGCATTGCACACCGTTATTTCTTAAAAATTCAAAGAAAGCAATCCTTTTCAAAATCAGTAAGTTAGTCTGTGTAACAAAATCGTTCATTAGCAGTAGGGTAAAGTACCTACAGCAGTCATCATCGATTAGTTTCCATCGGATTTCGAATTTTGTTAATTAGTAGTTACATCAGCAGAACACAAACATGAATCATACACAAATTAAAAGTGACACTTGTACATACAACAGGAAGCTCCGGCGTATGTTTCATAATATTGGGTTTTCCACCAAGAGTCCGCAAGGATACCTCAGAAATTACACGTTAATTAAAACAGGTACAATCGGATTATTGTCTTGTGCCACATTTCTAATATTCGCAATCATTCAGTACTGTTTCCTACAAAGCCTGAAAACATGCGAAAACATCACAGTTGATTTACAGTATCCCGCTGCTACGAGTTGTAATTGTGATTGTGACAACTTCTCCATTACTTCATCCCAAAAGCAGAACCTTGTATTCCCAGAGGAAGAAACTATGTTCTCAACAGAAGAACTTCATGTAAATGACATGAATACAACTGTTCGAAATAATTATTCGGTTAAAAAGCAATTAAAGATTTCAGAGTCAATTTGGAAGCGTTCTGTCACCCAGCGTCACGCTTGGATCTCTACAATTGCGAAAAACAATTTGACCGATGTAAATCCCTGGGACGGGGATAACTATGTTTTCTTCTGGAACTACTTTCCTCCGTCTTTTAATTGCCCTCATTCTGTCCAACGTGTGGGATTCATTGGAGATGGAGGGAAGTGGGTATGCGGCCTAGAGTTGTATGAATCCGAACACCAGAAAAATAAGGAAAACAAGGACCAGCGTGAAGCAAACGAATCTACTACTTCATTTAAGCCTTCTTGTATAATTTACTCGTTTGGAGTTGCAAATGAGTCCTCATTCGAAGCAGAAATGCTGAATAGAACAAACTGCCAAGTGTTTGCATTCGACTACTCTGTCAAAAACATTGGATCCCCCGTGGAGCGGACAAATCCACGTGTAACTTTTAAAGCGCTTGGAATTGGTAACAAAAACTTGGGCAAATTTCGCACTCTCAAATATTTCATGGATCAAAATGGACATGAGTGGATCGACATACTGAAAATGGATATTGAAGGCGGTGAATACTCAGCCTTGGATAAAGTTATGCAAGATTTTCCTGAATATGATGATGACGGTAACAGCAACAAAGCGGTACGCCACCATAAACAGAGCAAATCCTTGCCGTTTGGACAGCTTTTGTTGGAGGTTCATGTAGATGGGAAAATATTTCCCAAGTTTTATGAATGGTGGGAGCGATTGGAGGCGAGAGGATTGAGAGCTTACTACTCTGAAGTTAATCATGTTGCTTGTGCGTTGTCTAAACTTAATCCGAATTTTGTTGAATATTCATTTCTAAATATACGAGGAGCGCATAGACTATTGAAAGGATAGTTGCCAAAAGATTCGTGTGTTGACTGTTTTTGAGAGTTAATTTGAGTTGGAAATAAGCTGAAACCAAAGTGTTGAAAGTTGTAACATTTACATATTTTCCACATGTAAATTGATGTGTCATTATAACATACACCTTTGCTCTGTGAGTAAAACGAACTGTTTTAACGTTTTGTAATATCTATAACGGAAACATGCAATAAATTTTATTTTGTGGATAACTTTTCTTTGAACTGAACCCATGTTTTGTGTTTTATTCCGGTTTCTTGTTTTGCTTCAAGTTTCGTGTGTGTCATTTACATGCGGTTTGAAGCTTATTATAAACTGAAGTTGTGTGTAGCTTAAGAACTCTCGCATGAATTTAAATTTACAGAGGTAGACATGAGCTCCACATTGTGGTTGATTACATTGCAAAATGAAAAGGCAATCAATAGGCACGCGCAAATGAAGTATATTACCTATCCGTGTGCTACAAATTAAATTCCTAATAAATATATTAGTTCTTAGATTTACTGCATGAACCAGCACCAATATTGTAGATTGTAGCGGTATCAGAAAAAATCATTTTTTTCTCTTCGGGGTTGATTGTGTAATCTTGTAAGCAACTGTTTTCCTGCTGCTGCTGGTAGCAAATAAATTTAAAGTCTCCATGTGGTTCCTGCCTCCCTTCATCTGCTTAATTATACTTTACGCTGCATTATTACATTTCATCGCTTTAAAATATTCCATTTTCTAGTCATTTTAAAAGAAAGACCGTTGCAGCCGTCTGACGCTCATGGCATGCCGAGATAATATGAAAAAATATACGTACATATTATAGTGCAATATATTTAATACCTCTTAGTTTTAAATAAGAACGTTCAGTACGTCTGTTAAGCTCACGTCATGACGTATGCTGCCTTATCGTTAAGCGTACATGCAGCTAACGAAGAACAATGAATTAATTATTTAGGAAAAACACGTCATGGGATTGTCTTCTTTCGCTCCAAGACAAAAGACGGATGAAGACCAGTGGGGCTGCTTTTCAACATCACAGCATTATTAAAGACGACTTACTCGGCAAAAGAGTAAAGGCCAAGACGATACAAATGGAATCATTTTCGGTAGCACTGTTTCTTTTCATAAAACTGCAAAACTGTAATCGCTGAGGCTGACCCATTTATCAAACCACGAAAGCACGCACGTACATGAATTTTACCCAGACTTTACTCCATATAATTTGGTGCATAAAACAAGGAGCCATTTGGAGTGTATATCCGTTGCAAGGGTGGAGACTTGAGTGTCACCTTTATTTCCAATTGATCTTCCTCCACATGTTTGCATTATATGATTATGTGGTATAATATAAATGAGATAAGAATGGATTTTTCAGACATGTTCATCACCGAATCTCGTTTCAGTTCCATGTATTAGTCTTAATTTAATATGCATTAAAAGTAATTTGAACCGTTCCAAATATGGCATATGGATTGATATGAATTTTAAATGAATCCTGACTACATGAACTATATATGCATGTTGTATTTTTTTAACACAGTGGACGAGTTACAAACTGCATAAAGAGACGCATCAGCATAAAAATTTATTGTGGGACAAGTGCAATGGTTACGTGAATCCTTTACGAGTTTTTGCTGACTACTACCATACTCAACAGTGCTTATGTCACAAAACCTGCCACAACAATCTTACAATAGGTATTATGCCAAAGAATTTTTCTTGGAAATTAAATGGGTTTCGTATTACCATAATGTATCTCAACTATTTTTCCATGTAACAAAGTGTGTCAAATATGTTACCTTTGCTGCTTTAATTAAGAGATAAACGTCAGTTTTTTGAATCTTGATTCTTTTAAGTCATTATGACTCATGAAATTTTAATATAAAATACTTGTATAAACTCAAAATAAAACTAAAAGTAAGCCGAAATTAGATATTAATTGATCAATTTATCACTTGGTAAACCCGCAGGTCAGGCGTGGAGGCGTGCATTAATTCACATATTTTAGCATAGAATAACTTCATCTCTACCGTAAAGCACGTTGCAAGAGAATATATCACGCTATTAATACATGCCAAGAGAACCGCAATTAGGTATGCACTGCATTTTTTTGCAATTTCAATGGCTTTTATAGCCCAAAGAAAGTCCAACTCAAATATGAAGATGACGCGAGCTTTGAGCTGTATAATGAACAAAGTATGAAGTAATCATTTTTAAATTCACACTCAAAATTAAGACAACTTACGCCCATTTTTCGCAATTTCGTCAGGAGGCTTTGTCAACGGTATACCTAAGCAGCTTGTCCAGTAATCGGGGCAACCTAAGATAATAATGAAAATCCCAATCATGAACAGCAGCAGAAATTTAATTACATGAAAAATTGATGATGCAAACTCACAATCAGGGTTGTCCGTTCGGTTGCAAAAACTGTCACAATAACAAAGTGTGCCTAAAATGGGGGTAGAACAATCATCTACACGGCCAGCACAACAACCGCCTATTCTTTTACTACAATAATCGCCCTGGACAAAGAAAATACATTTCAAAAGATTAAGTTCACCATAATACAAAATCTAACATTATCAAATCCTCTTTGACAGTCAGCAGCCAAGTGCTTGAAGTCATGAATTAGCATAATTGCAAGCAAGCAGGAAAATTTGCATGTGTATTATTATGTTACGTAAGATTATGCTTCATTTACCTGAATATCAGCAAATTTGCCAAACTGGGCAGACGTTGTCACAACTAAGAGCACTAAAACAAAGCTGAACACAAGTGATATATTACTTAAATGGCACATTTTTGCCAATAGCACTGACTTATGTAACTTCATTTTAAGATTCAACTTAAAATGAGAATTATTTTCACCAGGAAAACTTTTACTGTTTCTTTTGCATTGACTTTGCAGAGAACAATATGATTCTGGGAGGAACTTTTCACAGTTTTCACGCATATTTACAAGTTACACTGAACTATAAAACTACTGCAAAACAATTTGTTCCAAGGACGCATCTCCAGTAGACGCTGAGTAAAAGCTATAATAAAGCAGCAGAGACTAGTCCGAGTTTTCACGTCTATCATGCCACTGTGCATAAAATTACATGTATTGTAGCCTGATATCAAAACATGATCGAGAGAAAGACCACCATGTACAAGCTCATGGTAAATGATAAATTGATGACAGCGATTTGAATACTAAAAACTAAATGTAACTTGCTCGCACCTTAAATATTACAACACTCTTTGGGAAAAACAATCGTTAAGCTTGACATCACGAAAAACGAAGAAAAACGTTACTTAGTTCCTTTTAATCACACGCTGCATTGCTCATTTGTCACCCCTTAGTATCAAAGCTAACGATGCTGTTTTGCCGACGATGCCACACACAAGTTCCTGTTTCTCTGTCACTAAATACCACTTTTTTCCTCCCCACTTCACACGAACAAGGAGCAGTAAACTACTGTATCAAGTTACACAGTAAAAACTGCATAATTTGTCTTCGTTTTTACATACTCAGTGATGATCATAATAATGATATCATATTCCAAAAATCCCAACCATATCCATCACACATATAGGCTCTATCCACTTTTTGGTGTCGTCAAAGGTTGGAAGGTCACCACTTGGTAGAAGAGTAGAAAAAGCTGCTATAATAATCGTTCCTCAAGAAAATATATCCAGTGCTAACTAATCCTCAATAATGTTCTCTGTCAGCAAGAAAATTCTCACTCTATCTTTTCTTGGTATGTTTTTTAAGCTTGCAATTATGTGTGTTTGTGTTGCACCACGTTGCAAAGCCTGACTAAGACAAAATTGCAAACGGAGAAGAGGTGAGGTGAGACACACAGGATATAAGCAAGATATTACAATAATATGAGATGATGCTGATTGTGATTATACACGTGAAAATTATGGCAAAAAGGCCAGGACGCCAGGCATAAATCTGCAAGGCCAAAGTCAGAGGAATAATAATCAGTAAGTAAATTTTTCTAGGCTTGTCCCACGTTGTTGTGGACGTCGTTGTTCGTTGATGATGGTCTTCTTATCGCTGATGTATTCATGCTTTTTCCGATGATGATGATATGACTGAGATGAGCATGGAAAATTGCGCTTTTGTATAGACGATGCAATTTGTTGTGTGTTGTCCTGTGTAAAGTTGTGGGTGAATGATAAAGTAATAGTAGAACAGCAGGAGTCATCGAGTCACACTTCTATATTCACAAATCTGAACGCTGCTGCACCTGCAGTATCAAAAAATGCACAATTCGTTCCATCAGGTTAATATCAGCACATACAAGATAAATCTGAGAAATAGGAATGTGTGGAATCAGGATGATGTGTAATGCATTAAACATTTAGTAAACAGAGACATGCATAATATGAGCTGAGCTCATTTTTTATTTGCATATTTAGTCCACGTGAACCTGAGGCAAGTCCAGTATATAATATTTATTTCGGACAACTTTACTATATCATTATCGCTGCTAATTTTACAAGTTGGATGTCAAGAATTTGCTAAATTAAATCACAAGTTTTTTATGCGTACATATTACGTCTCCGTCGCCTTTCCCTTTTGTCTTGTAGGCTGGGCTGATGTTGGCATTGGAATCTTTGCCAAAGAATACAAATTACATATTCAAAAAAGTGAAGTTGAAAAAAAGAAGAAAGGCGACTTACCAAACAACTGGTAAAAACTGGAGATGTAGGATGTGTACGCAGCAACAAAGTGGTTTCCTTTTCTTTAAAATGAGCTCTCGCACAAGGTGGTGTGCAAAGTGCAAGTTGTTACTTCTCTCCGTGTACTAGTGGCCTTGTCTTTGTTGGAGTGGGGATCGTTTGTCACTTGTCACAAGAATGTCGTCTGTTGTCACACCTTCCTCAACAAGCTGTTATACTCGCAAGTTGACACGCTCATTAATTGGGATGGATAATGGGGCTGTGTACAGTTGTGATGTGAGCAATTTACAACAGAAATGATGATTGCTGATGATAGAGCAGACCACAGGGTAGATGATGGACTACACTTATTCCTCACAACGGACCTGAAATGGTGAAATGAGCATGTTGTATTCACAACCGGCAACAGAAGCAACTGAATAGGAAATGACTATTTATCAACGGAACAGAGAAGAAGTAACGAGGCAGCTTGTAAAACGCTCGTCATTTGTCAATAAGAACAAAAAAGTTCAAAGTCTGGGCAAATTCATTTGTGAATATTGCAAAAAGACCTTCACATTAATATTACACAACTCAACTGTGAATGAATGATGAGTTAGGAGAAAACATTCACGATTCCATGTCAAGTGAAAATATTACGTTGACTTTGTTTTCTCACGTACGCATCTTAAAAAATGCGTAAGATAACACATACATACTATCTAATTTGCTAGTTTCTCCCTATATATTTGTATTCTTATGCTACAACAACATTAATCACAACATCTAGAGACGGATACGCATTATTTACGCACCTTCTTGGCAAAACGATTTTGACATTTGCTTTTGGTTGGACATGAATTTGCAAATGACCGCTGAATACTTTGAATGTTTGCAGCATATCGCAATTTCCTGTTTATTGGCCACATTTTTCAAATGCTCAGTCAGATTTCAGATATGTTATCATGCATTGAAACAACGAGTAGCTTGTATCTTATCTGATTGTATAACGCTTTTCTGCTGCAGGGGCATAAAATACTTTTTAAAATTCATTTTACGAGTTTATGTCCAACAGCCTGTGCAAAGACAATGATTGACAGGTACACAGGAGCATTTTGAAGCGTGAACGCATCATTAGCTGTGTGACAGATAATCTATTAAAGGATATATGCTTGTGAATCAAAGCAATGATACTTCTGTGGCTCATCCATTAAAGAATTTAGTGTCTGCTCTGATAAGCATCTAATCATGCAGGTAGTTTCATTTCATCTTTTTTCTTAGATCTACATTTTTACAGAAATTCTAATAACTTATCTGGAATGTTATCTGTATCAATCAGTCTGAGTCGGCTTACCACTACTTTAGCTGATGCTCACGTTTCATAGAGGGATAAAAATTAATGCTTCGAATACAAAAGGATTTGTGCTATAAAACGCGCTAAAAACTCAAAAATTATTCTCGACTCTTGATTTTATGATGCTGCTTTATATGAAAATAATTAAAAAGGTGTAAAAAATGCTAGTGCGAATTAAGCTTAGACCTTGATAAACTTTTGCCGCTTGCCACGACCGACCGTAAAAATGTGCCTGGTGCCTACTATGGAATCACTTTTTTACGTTCTGCATTTACTGCAATAAACCAACGAGATTTTTATGAAGCTGTTCAGCCCGGAGATAGATTTTTTAGATGCACTATATAACTGATACACGTTGAAATGTAAATTTTGCTAGTCACGTCCAAATAGGCCAACTCCAAGTTTTGATCATCTGAACCGATAAAGGTAATGAGTAATGACGAAAGTGACGATGGTCAACGAGATTCCAGAACGGATTGAAGAAAACAAAGAAGAGATATCAGCCTCAGATTAGAAAATCATGGTTATTTAGGTTGAAGTATCATCCTTTAATCGACTCGATAACCAATAATATAAAAATGATAATAATCAGTCTTCTTAATTGAGTAAAATAATGCCTTCAGCACTTGAACAGCAGCAGCAATAAAAGAAGGAGCCGTTAAGGTCAGCGTCAAATTTGCCAACTATGCTACAAGTATATTACATGGCCATGGGCGTTCATGACATTAGCATGAAATCTTTCTATGTGTTTGGCTAAATTAGCCAAAGCCCACTACATGACGATATTATGGAGCTGTGTAAATCCCGAATTTTTGAAACTTTGGGAGTACACAGTACACCAGAACCTTGCATTTTACAATTCGTATATCATGTGGAAATGGTTTCTGAAGGCTAGGAAAAAGGAATACATAATATAAAGATAAAATTACTCGAGACCTGTACCGTAAATTTTGCAAATGGCTCGTATGCATTTGTCTAATAAAATCTCTCGTGCCGTTTTTAATGTCAAGACTATAGTACATACTAGAACTTTTATATCCTATACAAGAGTGCTGGATGGCTGAATATTATGTTCATACCATGTCAGGCGGATGGATGGATAGAAGATGGAAGTTGAAGCTCAAGTCAAGCCATAATCCATAATGCGTTCCTTCCTACATCTTCTTCCACTCATCCACCTTATCCTTCATTCATTTCCCGAATGAAGCCTTCTTTCTTTCTTCTTGGAAGTTTCACTCTAGCACAAGACTACTCTTTTTACATCATCCAAGCAGTTTTATTCTACACGCACAGGAAGAAGAGAAAAATGGAATTGTAAACTTTACGACCGAATGAAACTACCAACTTCTAAAACAATGTTTCCCTGATAGAAATAAAGAATGCATTTCGTTGTACATCCAGAATAGAAGTTGGATGATGGAGTGTCGAGTATGTCTAAAAAAGTCAAGAAAAACGGAAGCATGTACGGGCAACATGAGAATATCCCAAAAGGATGAAGAAAAAGCGAGATCTTTTAGTTCGGATGCACGCCCGGATAGGTAGTAAAATAGCGAGACGATCAAAAAGTGAAAATCGGCGAGTAAGCCGTCTATACATACATGCTTTTTCACAAAGTCTCAAAAAACAAAAGAAACTGGTTTGCTGTAGACATATACACTGGCTGGATGACACAATGAGCTACGATATCAAAGAGTAAAAGATGTGATATGTGTTGTGATGATGATACGGCTGTGGTGGTGGTGGAGCACACAAAAGTTTATTGTGCCTGGCAGGCGCTCTACTAATATCACAATGGAGCAATACCCATAGATTCATGGATGGAAAATATTTGACTTTTATCCCTTATCCCCAGCTTTTCTGTCTTACTGTCTTGAAGTTTTCTCGGCCTTCTTTTTTTCCTCTGCTGTAAAAATGTGATGCTGGTAGAGATGCGGTGAGTGTGTGAGACTCAGTCTTCATCATTTTTGCTGAATAAATGTTCATAACATTATTTTGACAGGTTGTACAACGCTGCACCGAGTGTTTGCAGGTTGATTGATGCGCCTACTAAAATACCAAGTACAACTTCTCAGTAATAATAATACATTTTTCAAAGCTTCTTTTCCTCCTATAAAAACATAAAAACAATCTGGATCATGATCATCATCTTCCAATATTATATAGTTCAAGCTGTTTTTTTGTTTCCTCAATTTTTTCGCGTAACGAACAGAGTTGAAAAAATGTAAGTTACCTACCCACCTTTGTTAAAAAGTTTACTTTATCCGAATAAGAATGCATAGGTTGTTAGGTAGAAGGAAGAAAAAATGCATGAATATTGAGTGAACTGATAAAAAAATATGGAAGAAAATGATACATAAATAAAATGCAAAACAGTTATTATATATAAGAGATTCGAGCAGTTTTATGATTGAACCTATCGGATGATTGCATATATAAAGAAACATATTGGAGTCACTATCTCCTCCTAATAGTCTTGCTAGTAGTCTAGTGTTATCAATCTCATTTTTGATGCTCATCGCTAAAAGCTTTTTTTACAAGTTTGCTCTTGACTCTTTTTTTCTAAATAAAAAAATGTGTTTCCTTGTGTCGCTTTTTTCTTCATCAAACCCAAAGCAAGGAAATGCTCAGTTCGGTCATTATATCCTTGTTTCGCGTTATAATAATACTTATACGCTGTCGTTTGTGAGATAATAATCGGTGGAAAACCGTCAGATTACAAAATAACTTTTTGTGACAGATATTAGAAATAAAATGGCATTATTGCTCAGAGGGATAGAGAACATCAGTCATACAATTGCGAACAATACTAAGAGAAGCTGTCCTATTTTGACAAAAACAAAGTCATAAATCGAGATTTTATGTAGGGACACACCAAATAAATGAAAAAATAAAGTATTAGATTATTAGGAACTCTTCAACTATTAATGTTCTTGATAATCTCTTATCAATAAGTCGCTTTTACCTTACATGGGCTAAAATATGCTAAAGTTATAGACGTGTCTGCCCTGAAATCTGGAATGTGACATTTTGCAATCAGCAATTACAAAAACTAAAATTGCATTTTTTTGTATTATTATGGCTGCCATTATTATGAAATAGGTAATCATATCATTCTCTGGAGATTGATATCAACAAAAACGTTTAGGCAAAATATTCCTATTAATGAAGATATTTTACGCATAACGTATGAGTTGTGACAGGTTTTCTTGATTCTGATAAAATCTAGCAATTATTATTTATAAGACGTGTTTGTAGCAATAGGTCACAGAAATACCTGGTTTGGCTAGAAGCAATGATGCGGAGTTGTATTCAGCAAACTTTGTTGTTGATTTTTTGAGAAATTTCATGAAATTTCTTTATTAAAAGTTAATGCGTACAGAACGCGCGTGTATGAGGTGTGCCGTTGGAATAATAAAGCTGTTCATAGTCATTATAGATTTAATTTTACTAATGTATTCATGCGTAATTCATAATGATATGTAGGGTCAATGCACAGCAGGCAGTAGCTTTAGCTAAAAAGATTTTAATGCTTTTCATCCAGCTAATTTCAAATTCAGTATGAAATCCAACACTCCTCCTCGCCAATTTTATTTTAGGAAAGCGAGAGAAAAAATGTGCGTAGATTAGATAAAAGGTCTAAAACGCGTGAAATGGAGATTTTGTGATCACTCACTTTAACGCTTAGAAAACTAATCAGTAAAATATGGTATGACATGCCGCGTCTTCTGTTTACCAGTATAAATAAGTGTCCGGCGAGCGTTGACTCATGAAAGAATGAAAATTTTATAAACGACAGGAACATGATAGCCCATATAGCATGATGTAATGCTTTTGTTTGTTTATGCGGAAAACGCGAACGTCACGCGTGAGTATATGTATGACTATATGACTTTGATGTGTTTGTGCACAATTATTTACTATTTGCTAATATGGACCATGTGTGTTTTTTACTCTTTTGACTGCTAATTTTGCAGTTATTTCATATGCAAACACGCACGATGATAAGACTGTCCAAAATTCAAACATTTCACATACAAAAAATATTTGCAAAATGATTCATCCCATGCGCATGCATACACAAATAGCACGAAAAATATTGTAATTGAGACGTTAATGCTGCTTCTCTAGAATCTCTAGTTTCCAACTTTTCGTACTTGAAGAGCAGAGTTCATTGTTTGTTCGTATTTATGTCGATCACGAGAACAACATCATAAGCTACCAATATCTAGGACAGTTGCACTTGTTCTTGTGACGAGTGCTAGTATGTAAACATAGTCTAAATGAGTAGCTTTTGTGCGTTTTTAAAAAATACGAATTTTCACATTGATGTGTGATCCGTCACTTATTGTGCCATGTGCGAGGGAGGGGAAGTAAGTGATACCTAAGTAAATGAAAGAAAGAGGTCATCGATTGGAAAATGACTGAATGCAGGAAAATCAGTTTTTACAATATAATCAATACTATAAAACCCTCATCTAGTTTACGCACTTTAGCAGAAAGATGAATCCAAAGTGTGGAAAAAGTGCAAGATTTATTTAAACACTCCCACATTGACATGCATAACTAACGTAAAGTGCGTGTATAGAACTAATACAGAGGATTCTAAATAAAATTACACATTATAGACAAACCTTATAAACGAGTAAAGAAAGAAAAAGTAATTTCCTCCAACACAATGTCCTTCCAGTTAAAATAAGGCAGTCTTAATCTTTGCTAACATAGACTCAGCGAAAGACGCAAAGAAGTGTGAAAAATGGCTAACAAATCGCAAGTATTACTAAAATGTTTCTTATATAACTGTCTTGTAAATTATTAGGGGTATGATAAAAACTACAAATTGTTACAAACGATTATCTTATTAGCTGGCATGCAGGAAAAAACTGGGATGGTTTTATCTCGTATTCCTGCCTAATCTACATAGAAATTGGCACGTTAACAAAATAATGAATAATGGCTTGTAAAGAAAAGCTAAATGATTTCTGTTCCACATGATTTTGAAAATAAGTATTCGTGTTCCTCTTTATGCATGATTCTCTGTAATTTACAGCATCGGACCTCCAACAGACAAATGACTTTTTGGCGATGATGAATACGCATTTTAAATTCTTTTTAAAGTTTACTTGCTCATTGACTCTGCAGTTCATCTTTTCAGATTATCAGCTACATTCGTTTTCTGATAGAAAGCTTGTAAACATATCTCAAAAACACAGCTTGTTCTTCATGTGCATTTTAAATTTTTTGTGCGTAGCTGTTTAACTCTGTGGTATATGATAAGTACACAAAAATGTGCGAGTTAACTCGGCCTTGCTCTTACATACATGTATTTTTACAACTTCTAACTGCTGTAGACCAAGGCAAATTATTACAAAGTTGTCCACTTGTCTTATTTCACAGTTCCAAGCTGCTGAGCATGCATATGTAACTACTTAAAAATTAGTTCGCTTAAAGCGTTCAAGTATCATTGTATCAATCATTTGTAGTATGTAATCATGCGGGTGGGCATCTCTGTAGCTGTTTACGTAGGCTAAAGACATTCGTCATCACACACAAATTAGTGGAGGCTATTCAAACAAAACCAAATAATAACTAATGCTTTGTTAATAACTGGCAGTAAGTGCCATTGCTCTTTTTGAATAGTAGTTCGGCGACTCCGGAAATTTGAAGAGAAGCCCAACTCCACAATAATACTGATAATAATGAGCAAAACAACAACTGACTTTCTGAGTACATAATAGTGTAGAAACATAAATGATGATAAACTTCTTTGAAATCACCTTACACACGACTTTCTCGCACGCAATGTAGACGGTAGGAGTAATAGACGCATAGCTTTCCACATTATGGTTTAGTGATCATGATGAGCCATCAAAGAATACAACAGGAAAACAACATTAAGTAGAAATAATGACAATTAACAAGGAATGGTAGTAACATTTTATTGACAATTACACAGGAAATATGTAGTTTGTGTTTATAATAATTGTGTGGTTTGAACTGTTTCTTATGTTTCGTATGTATTGACAAGCAGAGCGTCAAACGACACACACGTTATAATTTGGGGTGTTTTGAGATTATGCATGGAAAATTTGCCATGAGATGAGTGAGACCAATAGTACAAGATGACGACGAATCATTATACTCCATTATGATTAAACTCTCTTTTTGTTTACTTAATGACTGCTGTATGCAATAGCGTGCAATGTGCATTTCTATACTGTCAATAATTATAAAGGCTGCATCTCACGCTGCTCTTCCAGCTAGAGGAACAACAACAAAGTAATTCGACTTTTTATCGAAAATTACGTTTAATTGTATACCTTGTACTTCACAACTGTAGCATAAACTTTCAATTGGCCCCATTCAAAATTTAATTACTAGCTTTCAGTGAAGTCTTTATTAGGAAGTTCTTTAGAATTAGCAACATTCCTGACTCTTGAGCATTTATAACCACCAATACTGTCGCTGGTTATCATATTTCATCCCCGATGTTTTGAAGTCTTAATAACCAAAGTTTATGTCTTTGAAAAAGCTAAATGTAGAAACTGTTGAAGAAAGCATGCCTGCTTTTCGTAGAAAATGAACATAAAGTTTCAATTATGCAAAGGTCAACCATAACCCTTGCATAATTTCTTTTAAACTTGCCCATCAGCAGTAGCATTCATTCGGAGTTTAATGGGATTTATTTTCGAGATCAAACTCTTCTCAGTAGATTGAGTATATTTCGCATCCTGGTTAATACGACAATTTATTACTGACCATTAAATTTCTGAAGGCTTATACGTGACAAAATGATTCGTTTTAAAACTGCAGTAATTACCTACCACACCACACGACAAAGTCATAACTTTAACCGGACCATGCTGCTGTATGAATAGCAAAACATATACAAAAACACATAAAAGTTTTTGCAACAAAACAAACATGTCCATTAAAAGATGATGATTTTAATCCTGACTTTTTTATGCACCGGTATTTTTCAGTTACGTTAATAAAAAGGAGAAATGCCCTTTAGTAAATAATACGCTACTCACATTCTGTGCGAGCGTATAATGGTGACGTATAAAGCATACCTCTGGCGATTCCACAAACGTGCTCATAAAAAGTACACATTATGATAATCATGGATTATGTTTCATTTTGGGCAGTTTAAAGAAGCTGTTAAAGTTTTGACGACGACAATGTCGCTAATTTTGTGTATATGCTATGAAATCTTAAAACATGTAGTAAAATGAAAGCGGATGTGTTCTGCAAATGGCGAATCATCTCCAAACAATAATTGCGAGACATTTAATACGTTTGGAATAAAAGTTTATCTGCATGTGTCATGCCCAACCTGTACATGTTCCTTGTTCTACCAACAATGTCTGAATCAGCAATAATCATCATCATTTATTTATTTTATGCATGAATAAAGAGTAAATGAAGAGTGAGTTGGTCATTAGAATAGAAGGCCGTGCCTATAGTATGGTATGTAGTAACATCATCAATTTGATTCATTTAATTTATTTACTTTTACAAACTAAACTGTTGACAATACTGATGTCATAAAATGTATGATTATTTTTTCACAATGATATTGTTTAATGAATGAAACTGGCATGTATAGTGAATCATACATCATATCATACAAGAAGTTACAGTTTGGCGAGAGATTAGTGCTGCGATAAAGACAGAAAAAATGATAAATTGAACTATCCTGTGGTTCTGGAAATGGCAAAACACACGGTAGGTGTCCAATCCGAAGGATAGTTTATTCTTTTATTTTGGTTTCACTGGACGGTGGTGCTTATTATATTATATTACTGCTTCTTGTCCAATGATGAAAATCATCATTCCGGTTCGTTAAGTCGCGTTTATGACTTGTTATTATGTGTTTTACTATTGTTATTGTCACAATACTTTGTGTAGTTTCTTAATGCACGAAAACCGGAATTCATGAAAATTGTGTGTCGTCAACCAGTCAACAGAAAATAATTTAATGAGTGATGGTATAAACCAGGAAAGACGAGAGAAAATAAATACGTCCTGTACATACATTCAGCTGAGCAAGAAATATAATATCATCAGCGATGATATCACTGTCGTTTTTGTCTCCGAGTCTTTTTACTTTAAATTCATGCTGCAAAAACTTGCAAGTTTGGGATACATATTTTCTGGAATAAAGTTACCCAACTTTTTTGTGAAACTTTTTTCTACAAAGTTTTTTAATGTCAGTAGCATGCACTCCAATTTATGTTATATTCTCATCATGAACATACTGTAATGGCGATTCTTTTCGATGTTTAAACTTTTCTGAAATGCATTTTTTCTAATATCGACGCATATGAAGACAAATCATCTACAGGGCTTTTTCTGAAATTCTGAAAAAGCGATTTTTTCATGGTCGACTACTCCTGTAAGAGGAAAAAACGGACCCGGATTCTGACATTTTCCGTCAATTGAACATAGTCCCTTGTCAATTTTCTTTTTACGTGTAATATATCAAATACGAAATGAAACACATTTTTGTTGATGGCTCTTATCATTGTCGTGATATTTCTTTTCATGGATAATACATTTAAGAAAGAGCGTATTTCGTATGAAACCTCTTGAAGAAGTCATTTATGTATTATTATGATGTAATGTTAACAAGAAAGTTATTAGGTTTTGAGTTTGATAATTCCATCTCAGGCTTGGTTGGTCGGTCGACTTAAGCTGAAAAGGAAACCACGCAAAAAGTCTGGAATTGTTTTTCTCTCTGGCTTAACTCTATCTTGCTTTGCTAGAGACTCGAAACTCGAAAAAGCTTATTTCTTTGCGTTTTGTTCCTGTCGCGGCCGTTTACTTTTACTGCCAAAAAGTCTTCTTGTGGCTATCTAAGAACACTTCCAAAACATACCTTAGACAAGTTTACTACATACCTAACAATGAGAACTTTTCCTTATCGTGCGGCTACTGCGTGTTCTTGCTGTGTAGCAATATAAATAGCCAGTTTTCTTCATTCCATTCATGTGCTCTCGAGGCTAAAAAGCCAGTTTTGCGGTGGTAGTAGAAGAAAGAATTGACTTCGTCGTTACTACTTTGAAGCATGGATCAATAGTTCTACAAACAGAGCTGTCAGAACAAGATACGTTTATCGTTTGTAAAAACGGAAACTGAAAAAATGAGAGTATCAGGAAAATAGCCTGAAGTACCTAAATGCATGCTCCTCTGTCTGATATTTTTCTTCAACATTATTATATCACCTTTGCAATATCGTCATTTGGCTTCAGTCATTCCTTCACTCTTACTGTCTGGATAACTTTTTAATAGTCGAAAAAACCCAAAAAGTTGTTACATTGTATGATGGCAATGATTCGAGTCATCCGGGCGGGAGTGTGTTGAGTGAGATTACGTGGTCATTTTATTTTTGCAGACTTGAGTTGAGTGCTACCAACGAGAACACTTGCGGTAGTACTAAAATTCGTCGCCAATTTTAGATAAAACTAGATGTATTTTATATTTCATGAATTTTTAAAAGATTTAGTGAAGCTCATATTTTTGCATGCTGTTTGCTTCGCTGGTGGTAGAGAAAGGGTTAACACGGAACTTTATATATAATAAAGTAATGATGATATTTCGTGGTAGTCATTAAATTTCGTTGGTGTGGTTCTGGTTATAAGTCGCTTTTTACGACTTTGTAGAAATGACAGCACATTTTCATTGAGTTAGAATCATATACGAGCTACGAATCAACAGAATCAGTCACTACAGACTAAAGTGAAGAGGAGACTTATTTCCTTCAAGAGCAGAGTGTTAAATGAATCAATTTGGATTTTGTACTGATCAGCAAGCAGGGGTGATGGGGTGACATTCATGTTGCTGGTAAAAAAGTGGTGACAGCTCTGCATGTGAAAAAGAAGATTGACAACATTAGACCAACCAACCCGACATAAACTCCCTTGTTTGCAAAAAAAAAAAACATATTTGCATAATTATTATGACATAAAAATATGTGCGCTGTCAAAGAATCTGACCATTTATGGCTGTATATGTCATTGATTTTGTGCTTCTGGTCTTTTTCACTTTCATGACTCGCATACGGATTAGAACAAAAAGCTATCATCATGACAGAAGTGCAATGATATATTTGAATGAAATGAATATGAAATTGAATTTTTATGATGGGCCTTGCCTGAGTTCAGGCTTTAGTCATAAATAAGTTAGACGCGTAAGACCAGTGAGCTGAGCCAAGACAAACTGTGTATTAAATGTTCTAATACAATAATTATGGTGTTTTGCAAAAGAACTTGTCAAAATAAAAATGTCAATTTGATGGCATCCCCAATTTATTTGACCTCTCCATTTCATTTAAGCTCTTACGCTCCTCCCTTATAGATACATAGGGAAACAGAAAATATTATGGAGACTACAGTTTACTATAATAACTTCCATCACAAAACAATTTACATTGTATAAAATATTCAGCAGCGTACATTGGTATCTTTTGTGAACAGAACTACAGGGTTCTAGTTTAAAAGAAAAAGTGCTGGATAAAATCTATTGTGACTCAAAAACGCACGTGTTTGTTTTATGTATGCATAGCTTGTAAATTGGGTTTGAGGAATCTGTGCCTTGTTTGCATATCAAAAGTATGCATATTATATCATGCCAAAAGTACCAACATGATGCAAGCACACGGCCACCACACAAAAAAACCTCGCGTTCATTTGCTTCACAAGAATATTATATTATTTTTTTCTCTTCCCATGTTCCTTCCCCCGCTTGTCTTGTAAAAACCGACGGATTCTTTTTTCTTTGAACTTAGCAGCTAACTAAGCTCAAAAACATGGATACTGCACAAGTTCACGTTGACTTTTTGCAAAAAGCGTGCGTAAAAAGGACGCTTCATTTTTCATTCGTTTGTTGCGTTCTAGAAAAATAATAATATAGAAATTTTGGTGAATATCATCAGAATGAATGAAAGCTTTTGCTATATAGAAAACCTCAAGCATACTAAAAATATTTCATTCATTTTATGTTCTCAGTAGAGGCGAAAGACAGGATACATTTGTTCACACACACATACCTATTGTTAACTGTCCATATGTAAATAGTGTGCCAATCAACGTCCGACTTAAATTAAAGAATTTATGACCCTTCTATTCCATGCTGTCATGCATTTTAAGCAAATAGTCATTTGGCATCAGTATAGCTGAGCATTGTGAATTGTAACCTTTCTCGCTCTTGTTCTCCTCAGCCTCACATTAATAATGAAAGATGTTTAGCATTCCATTTCAAAAAAAAAAATCTCTCCAAAAGTCCATATGGTTTTTACACACACTTACACATATGTCAAGGTATAATGCATAAAAATGCGTAAGTTATGATATTTTTGTAATACTCACACCAGCGAGAAGAAAACGTCAATTTGTCGAAGATGGAATGTGTGGTAAGTATGGTGCATATTTTTTAAATGTAAAAACTATTTTCGGCCAGATTTGATTATTTGAGTTATTGGACGATATGCTTGCGTACTTGTAGTTTAGGTAGTAACGGTTTTATTGGGAGAAAAGGATAAACGAGGTTGGAAGAAAAATTCGCATAAAATAAAACCGTTTTTCTGGAACACTGAAAGGCTAATGCATGCACACCATAAATTTCAATGTCCATATTATGTTGTGCTGTTAATTGCAACTTGCAACATTTTACTTACCGTGTTAGAATGGCAAAACTTAAGTTGAGTGCAATATTTTGTGCAAAATGTAAGTCAAGACCATAATGGATTTAAACAGTCCGGCTTGACATTTTAAGCCAAAGGCCATTAAAGAAAGTTGTGTAAAACGGCAACTGAAATAGCGAGATTATTGCCGTTTTCCACACGTTTCTCTACGTTCAAAAGGTGAACCTTCCGTGTAGATATATAAAAAGTAAAAAGTCAAGGATTCTTTTGCCTATAATTGGCAAAAGATAATGTCTTTCCAAATATTACATACATTAAGTAGCTATAATAATTATTACATTGGTGCATTAGTATATTTTTCAGTTTTGCAATACTACATGACATTAACTTTGATTGCATATTGCTTGTTTTGCATCTGTAATCGCAAGCACATTTGTTTTTGTGCTTGGTTTGAATCACAACCAATAACTAGTAGCACGTTAAAATCTATAAATACTTGTTGCAATAAAAAGTGTAGTCAATTACATAAAGTGTAATATGACGTCATATTAAATTGCTTGATTCGTTTGTTAAGCATAAATTTTTCTAGTTCTTAACAGAAGCTACAAAACCAATAAGAGATGAAAACCAGGTGTTATGATCATTACCATTACACAGCCATCATCAAATCGATCTGCAGAACTTCAGAAAGTTGAACGAAAGCGAAGGAAAACCTCGTAAAAATTTAAGACAGTAATGAAGTGGCTTTGATACTTTATATCATTTGGAAAATCGTCAAAATTCTGCTTTCATCAATGCCCCACAACTTCTGTGTGCATTTGGTCTGCAGATTTGCTGAAAGAATTTATAAGAGCTGATGATAAAAGGCTGCAGAAGTTTGGAAACTTTTGAAAACGCAAAATTATTTGCAATGAAATAGATCTTGAGGAGCTGACTCAAGAGATGTAAAAATAACATCATATTTATGTAACTATCATTTTTACAGCGTTTTACAAAGTGCAAGGATTACCTACTTTATTTGCAATAGTGGCACGAAAATGTCGGGCATGACGTGATTGCAAATTGCAATAGATAATCATTGTAGAAGCCATAATAATAATAGTTTTGTGTAACGACCAGAGTCAATCAAGACTTTGCCCGAAAAAAAATTCAATCCATGAGGATCAAGTTTACATGCAGCTAATACACATTTAGTATTTGGTCATGATTAGTGAGTCAGTAGGTCAGAGATTTGAGCTCTATATACAGCTTACTATCTGACGTGTCTTTTATCTGAGATTAGAAGGAGAAACCAGACACGTTCCCCTTTTATATTTTTTGGAATTACCGTAATCTCAATTTCCATGTAGGTAGTCATAATAATGTAATACTGGCCATGTTCTTCTCATGCAAGATGTTTAGTATGTAGTAGAACATTAACCCAATCTCATTATGACGTGCTAAGCTCATTTTACCCTCCGATGTGAATCTTCTTCTCGGATAGCTCATCATTGTCATAATCAAACCTTTTTATTTTCAATCTGTGTGAGGAAAAGACATGGGCATATAATCAATTTGAATAGATCATCCTTATTTCAAATTTTCCTGTCTTGCATTATATTATGTACTCTTTCTTTTGGCCTTTGACTTTTTTGAGCGTATGAATATTAGATATAGCACATCAGCACATGGAGTTATGATGCATCTAAAGCAATGCCATGTTTACGAAACGTATTAGCAGAAAGGTTTTGATTTTTATGAAGGACGAATAAAGTATAAAAGATAAAAGAAACTAAAAGCTTCGTTTTAATAACCGCCTCTACAGCAGACTCTTTCGACTTCATTAGCGGAACGAGGAATAGAGTGCAACGTGAGTCGGAGCTATTTCATTAACTTCTGCGATGTGATCAAACCAGACCATTTGACTATTAGGTATGGTCTATAAATGGAATATGCATGCTACAATGAATGACTGTTTATAAAATGCTTAAGACTCTTTAGAGATAATTTTGCAGCGTAAACAAAAGCTCCGATACGAATTGTGGTTTGGAGGGAAGGAAGTATTGGATGTAAACAAAATACTTGGAATGCTGAATGCTGGCATGTTTTCGTCGGTGTTCCTTTCATGAAAAGAATTTTAACCGTGTTTCCTTCCAGCGGAAATGCTTTCATCTTTTTGCAAAGTATACATAAAAATGCTACACAATTTATATGTGTGCGTGCAGGAGCATATCAACTTTTAATTCTTACCTTACATTTAAAGTATGAGGTAACTTAATAATGATTAAAAATGAGTGCATGAGGTATCCGAAATACGTACGTGCATATTTACCTCGCATTAATCTCGTAATGCTATTGCGAATAGATCGTTTTATGTGAGTATGCATGGAATGCATGCACCGAAATGTTGCAAAATCAATGTCTTGGAATCTAGCTCATAGAACGTACCTGTTCACTTTCATTGTGTGTTTATAAAAGCTTATTAGGGTTTGAAGTAGGTACACATATTACACATAAGCAGACAAGTAACAAATAGAACAACGGAACAAGTTGGTACAGCTCGTACAATTACGTTAATTAAGTTTAAGTAATAAAGATTGTTTAACATTTTGCTGACAAAACTATTATATAATTTTTTTTGTTTCACAATCAGAAAAACATTTAGCTTTCCTTACTGTTTTCTTTTCTGTGACACGTTTCTGCAGGATGATAATGATTCATAAACCCCACATTATTTGTATTTTTGTGTGAAATGATATGATAGTAGTGGTTTCAGTGATAAATTGATACATTAATTACAGTTTGTTTCAACTATTACATCAAACATGTCCATTCCGAGCTGAATCACTTTCACTTTCCAGCAATCAAAAACAATAATTGTGTAGATATTCCAACAATTACAAGAATGAAGCAGCCTGAAATCCTGAATTCTTCTGACATCAATTTGTCATTGCCACCAGTAACTTTAGGGTTCGGTACATTCGTACATTACGCTATGTGACCATACCAGCTCATAAAAAGTTTGCTGGTCAAATCATTATCAGTAAAGAATTCCGATTCCAATAGTACAGTGTGTGACACATCAAAAGCATCCAAAATATATATTCCACACACAAACTATCATTTCTCACGCCTCACCAATTTTTCGATCAACTCTACAAAAAATTGAACCAGTAAAATCATTTCTTCACTGGTAGTCTTTCTTTAGTCATAGTTAGTACATGAAAGATTATTATTTACAATCATTTTTAGCTAAAGTCTAAAATATTTCTTTTTGCTTTTATTTCTCGTCTCCATTTTCCTTCCTTTGCCCAAGAAAATCCAATCCACTTAACACGTTTAGCGTATATATCTTGGAACTTAATATTCCGCCAACCTCGTGTTTCTTTCTTCTCTCGTTCGTTTTGCTTGAATAATCCAAGTATGACAAGTTAAAAGCTATCATTTATCGTGCCATGTCCGCTTTTCTTGGTTCTCGTCTTTACTATAGCCATTAGAACATAATGTCTTTTAGATAGAGAAACACAATAGGCGTAAGCGCACCTATTTTCACCATTTGCTTTCTCTCCCTTGTTTCCTCCAGAAAAACGTGAAAAGGTTGCCCATTTATGAATAGAAACCAAGAAGAGTTGAATAGGATAAAGGCTTTTGAACAAAATTACACTGTATACCTACTGACAGTATACCACCTACTTGTACATAGATGCCTACATAATAACAATGCCAGTCTATGTAGTACTTAACCATTTTATTTGCATTAGGTATATCCATATTCTTTTTGATACCTTATTTTCTGGTGAATTCATCGAATGCAAAAAATATGCTACTATATTCGCGTTGCTCGTGGTGGAAAACGATAAAGAACAAGTAAAAGGAGAATCGATTTGAAAACGCGAAAATGCCCACCTTTCCATGTTTTTACTTTTCTTCCTCCTATTCTTCACCTATTGTATGTTTACCATTATAATTCCCACAATTCGAGGACAACTCCTGCCAGAAGAGGAGCGTACGCAAAGAGAATCAAATAGTTTTTGTATCCTCTTTGAGCGTACGTATAAAAGGAAGAAGAGAAAATCCCTTTGTGTAATGGGACTATGGGACCTAATAAATTTCTCAGTATTCATATGTTAAAAGTGAGAAAAGATAAATGACATTCACTGTGTGTCAGCTATGTGAAAAGCATTTTTATAAAGGCTTATATATAGTACTATTATTGCTACAGTTTTTTACTTGATAGCAGAAAAGAGGAATGGAGCAGTATGTCAGTTATCTTGACTAGATCTTCGTTTTTGGCCAAGACTAAACGCACCTCAATAATAGCAGTAATTTTTTAGCAAGTGTTGACGGAATTTCAAAAAAGGGAACAGTACAGAGCAATTCCGATTATAATATTAAATGAAGCCTTTTATCTATGATTGTTATGACATAAAATATCATGTCTTCTCGGCTCCACGTTTCCCTATCCCTCCCAGGTTGCTTATAACAGGAACGTGACTGCACATTACATTTCCATTTGTAATGCTCTTGGTAATCTTATCTGTCTTGTATCGATAAAGGTAAAATAAAATATTATGGAATATGTGCGGCCATACTCAATCCTAGATTTTTATGATGATGAAAAAGAAAAGCGTAGAAAGAGAAAGTCGACAAAAGCATGAAAATCGTATTTTCACTTTTCAATAATTTTTTGTTATTGTTCTACGGAGGGACTTTTACGAAGCCTTGATCAAAAGCGAGATAGGGTTAAAAAAGTGACAAAGTAATACCGTATTCAACAAACACATTTATCGCCTCCGTGATCTGTCGTCTCCAGGAATATCTCTACTTACTCTAAGTAGATATGTACAATGTACATGGTTTTTACTTTAAAGCAATGGCAGCTGCTACTGATCTTTAGTAAAAGTCCCATCGGAGTTTCCAAAGCGGTTGATTTTCACGGGCTGGTGACGTGAGCAAGCATGAACTATAAGTAATGTGGATAAACGCATATATCATCAGGACGACAGGCCCTTAAATCCTAACTCACACTCACAAGTCAGGCAGAGGAAGCATATAGCCATTAATAGTAACACCAAATTTATCGGTAAATTTTCCCAACGTTTTATCTTTAAGGGCACCCATGCTTAAACAAAACTACAATTTAATGGCAGTCTAGAAAATGTATGAAATGAAAAGGCGACACGCGTAATGTAATTATTGCAAGATTTGAGATAAAACATATTCTATCCATCTATCTTTTCGAAAAGCATTCATGCAATTTCGGTATAAAGCAACTTCTGATTTCAACTAACTATAGCCCTGCTTGCCTCTGTTTCAGCCCGTATTTACCTACCCCCAATTTAACTTTGAAGACTCTTCAACGAATAGCTACTTTAACTTTGACATTTTTACGTAGGAATTATATCCATATGTACTTGAGGTTGAATAGAATGCCAGTAGTTTCTCTAGATGCTATGTCGTAATGGACTTGCGGACTTGCCTCTCTGACGTTCGACTCTTTTTATGTGTTGCAAAACAAGGAGCAGTGACAAGTTACAACTTATAGTTCCCTTTTCCCCATTTTCCATGAGTATTGTGTACATCTCTGCCACAGTGTTTTTCACTATTTAGAGATGATGAGAATCATAGGTATCAAGAGAGTTTTACCACGTACCACCACTGGTTGCCTTCAAGAAGCCTTTCAGTTTGGTACGGTAGCCTATTTGAGTTCTTTTTTTAGTAATCTTGCTAAAAACGAGTTTTTCTCTCTTCCTTCCTTGTTTGATGAAGTTTTTTTCAGTGGCGAATGAAACCTGCTGTGCTGTTTTCCTACCACTTATGGCTGCTGATATGAAAAAGCGCTGAGGTGTTGGCAGTAACAAGCATATAATGCTTACATTCTGTGCCAACAAGCTGGAGCAACGGAGCACCTGGGGAAAATGTCTCGCTAAAAACCCAACTCTTTTAGACGGGTTTCCTTTTATATCCATAACCTACTAGGAATTTTTAACGGAGGACATTCTAATAGCGTAAAAATATACTGACGACAGAGTGAAATAAGAAAGTAATACAATAACAATAATATCCTGGAGAAAATATGATTTCCTTGAACACAACACCTTTCCTACTTTCTCCGTAATATTATGATCCATATATTTCATAACTTACTGAGAGACTAGTCCTTTCACTTTTACAATTTGCCATAAAAATGTACACTCATACTAGTCATGAGAAAAAGGGACAAAATGTCAGAATTTTATTAATAGAAATTCATATAAAACCCGCGTCGGCCCACGCAGTGTTTGCATGTAGCCTAAGTTAAACTCATATAAACCCGAGTGAAAGTTTTTGAAATTGGAGTAAACGAAATCAAACAACGGAAAAAAAAATCCTCCTTCATAGATTTCTTGAGGATGGGCATTTTGAATACTAAATGCAAAAATTCAAATCGATCTTCCCCAAAGCTTCTTTCCTAAACCCAATTTCCTACCAATCTAGTCATAACTTTTTTTCTCGCTATCTTTCGTTTATTCATGCATCCATTCACTGTAGCTGTTTGTTCAGAATCTTGTTGCTCGTATCGTGTCAGCTCTAATGTATATTTGGTTGACTGTGATGATGATGTCAGTCCGTGTCGTTTCTACTTTGTCATTTCGTCTTCTCAAAACAAGCCTTTATTATTATTATGCGCGTACCTGTGAGCCACAACATGCTATTAGATTTACGAGTGTATATATGGAGTTCAGAGTTTCCTTGAGAGAAAGTTAGTTTCTACTTCCCGGATATTACCATTCTCTAACATTTCCTTCGAGCATGGTACACACAGTTCAGGTGTGTGTGACTAGCAATAGCTCGCAATGTCGCAATAAAAAATAGTATGTAATACTGTAACTTTTTCACAATGAAATTATAATGAACTGTCCATCCACTTCTCTTTTGTCAACCCAGGCCAGTGTGGGTGAAGGACATTTTTATGACATGTTGGACAAAAAATATATATGTTAGGATGACTTCCAAAAAAGGTTAATGCTGCAGATGATGAGTTAATCGCTGCTTTGATATTTAAGACTGATAAAGGTGCTGGTGCTGCATTCAATACTACTTTTTTTGTCACATTGTCCGGCCAAAAAAATGATTATAAGTCCAATTTTCAAAGATATGTATGTGTATAGAAACTCACCTTCGCAGTGTCACACCATCAGAGTTTGATGAGCATATGCATTATGTCGGATTACATGGATTAGTCATACAGGAAAATGACTGTTTTTCCACAAGATATCCAATATCATCACCCTCGCAAATCAAGGTCAGTCCGAACAAATGGCAAGTAAATGAATCGTGAATAAATAAGGTCACAATCGTCAAATTACTCAGGCACGAATAGAATCCAACTTCAATCTAAAACCAAAATAGTTGACACAAAAATGTATGTACCTACATTCACATATACCGCCAAGGTATAATATGCAGAAAGCTGAGAGCAAACACACGTACTTTCCCCACAAACACCAAAAATCTTTTCACTTGCTGAATAAAAACAATAATCGAACTAGTTTTTTAAGCAAACAACTCAGCTCAATCTAATGCACAAAATTTCACCAATGTAAGGTAAAAGGTATAGAAAGCATCCACTCGTCTTCCACCATCACCACTTTTACTTCTATTTCCACACGACGAGAACGCTGTCGAGGACAAAGTGATGTTGTGCATGTGTTTCCTCTCGCTTTTACCCTGCTTTTTTTTATCGCACACGTCGTTTTCTAGTCGGTGTTATGTCGTAGTCGTGCTTTCTAGCAAAGCAACAACAGCAAAGGACAAGTAGCAGAAGAATAGAAAGGAGAGTGTTGTTTGTGCATGTGAATGGAACGGAATCAGTCTGGTGACTGGACTGCATTCGAACAAGTGAGCTTGAACATATAGAAGAAGAGTTGTTGAGGATAGAGAGAGTGAAGAGAGCCTCCCTAGATTCAATTTCATTCCATTCCACTAGTCAGTCGGCCTAAACCAGCAACACCAACCGAAAATGTGTACAATATCCATGCATCTCATCATCATTCATTATTATTCCCCCTCTCCGTTCATTTCGCAAATGCCTTCATGCAAGAAAGGCTTGTTGCTTTATATATTTTCCTTATTTTGCTTACACTTTTCTGACGACAATGATCACTCGTGTGTGCGTCTCGATTGCAAACGAAATTTAGCTAGACATTTCCAATACGGATATATTATTGTCCATAGTCAATGTACCTACATACTCATTTATCATGCGGACGTCCATGGCCCATGTACTTATGATTTTAGAGGTAGTGAAGAAGAATGATAAGTAGTGTGCTTCATTGCTTCTGTATGAGTTGTTGGTCCGTGCTGAATCTCTTTCAGTACTCGAACATAATTGTGGGTCTCTGACTGACTAACTATGAGAATAGAGCGGTAACGAGGATTCTCTTCTTGGTATTCTCTTGGTTCTATCATTCCTCTTTCATTTTTGTGTTTATGTTTCTCCTTCATACGCATAAATTATGCGCTTTAATTCCATAATGTGAGTATATTTTCTCTTGGTTATGAGTAGAATGCGTTTTCTGTCTAGCAAAGGTATTAAATATTTAAAAGTAGAGCCAGCTTCTTCATGGAAGTATGCATAATATGTTTCAGCGTTTAATGAAAGATGATTTGTATTTAAAACGAATTGCATACTAATGCATACACCCACCTTGTAATCCCAAAAAGATGTATTTTATTCCATGCACCTTTCACATTTTGCAGTCTGATGAGTAGATGTCTCATTTTGACCCAAATGTCCTCATCTTATCTCTACAAACGACGAAGCAGTAGAGAAAGTCTGCGGTCTGCTCCGTGTAAAAAGGACCGTTTTAATTCTAAACAGGACTTATCCAAGCTATTTCAAAGAAATTGTAGATTGTAAAATTTGATAATCTCAGATTTATATCATATGCTTATTTTATGCACAATGCGTACATATGGTATACCTATTTTAATATGGAATATGCAATGGTAACTTAAAACCCTCGTATTTTCTATATTTAATGAATGCGATTTGATTACATTACCTAGTAGAATGACTGGAGACCAGGCTACTACATCTTGGTTTCAACCATTGTGGTCTCTAAAGTAGTCAGGTTTAAAAATTGGATTTTACTATGTAAAGGTAACAGAAATCAAACAGAACACTGAACAACATAAACCCTAAAGTTTAGCTTCAGTCTTTCTCATTCATGTTTTAGCTTTGAATTTTTGATAGAATAGAATCTCTTTGAGAAGTGCGTACATTATTGCATCCGGCTCAGCGACAAAATCTCATCGTTTTAAACCATAATACATAGATTCATAATGCACACATACCAGATGAAAGGCTTGCCTATAAGTTGTTTTTATGATCTTCAATGATTCGTTCGACCCACTGAAGCTTTTGATTGAAGATGACGAGGACGAGAAGTAGAACTACTTTGATCTCTTCTCATTTTTTGTGTTACTCCGAATCTCGCCTATCCCTACGCTCAGCTTTTTAATTGGATCGGATATGCGAATCCTCATATGAATTTTATGACGTGACATGCAAAGCAAAGGGATTTGAGTGCATCAGAGCATGTCAAATTTGTAAATCCATTCTCACATCTAAGACTAACATCTGCATCTGCACAGTAACGCAGTGTTTAACCGCTACCTAAATTGTAAAATTGTTACCTGTCTTCAAATTATAAGACAGGAGCGTCAATTTTGCTTCCAGGAGAAAAAGTTGGTACATGTACACAACACCGGCGCTCCAGACACTACACTTCTGACTGCAGACATGAGACAATTTGCATCATTAAGAAATCTTTGCCTGTCTCCGACTTGTAAGAGAAAAAACACACAGGTATATTGGAAGCCTTCACAAAAGGCTTTTGAAGGAGCCCGAAATATATATTTCATATTTGTGAAAATTGCTCTCTAGCAGCAAATAACAAGCAAAAAGTGATTTGCATAAAAGTACATGGTTTCAAACGTCAAGTAATGTAAATTATTACCACATGTCTAAAATAAAAATTTCAGGATATATCACCTTCCAGCAAAATCCACCAAATAGCACAAGGCCGAAGAGAAGAGAGTCAACAAGAGATCGCTGTGAGAACCAATAAAACGGTGCCTAGAGCCCTAAAGCTGCTCCTGAATTTCTATGCTTTTGGTATTTCTCTAACAAACATCATTATAGCTAAAACCAAGCAAGTCAAGATTTTCAACAGAAAAGCAGAAGAATAAGCGAGAACTACTGCACTGGTAATCTTGAATAACATTCAATATGGTATTGTTAACTGTAAGTTACTTATGAAGGTATTTTCACTTGATTTTTAAGTGAATGCTCTCATATAGGTATGTAAAGTAAAAACACACTTGTTATGAAATTCAGCAATCATCGTTTAGTTTTAATTGGAGTTTACCAACATGTGAATAATACATTATATGACATGTAAAGGTGAATATGCATAAGCATTATGATGATTGAGTAGATCAAGCGCAAATGCGTACATTTCTTGCGTACATGTTAAGATTGAATCATATTTGCCAGGACACAGGAACAGTATTTATTTACGCAAAGGGTTATTTACTTTTGTTTTGTTGCTCTTTAAACTTATCCTTTCCTTTAGTTCACCTTATTTATCAGAATTAAAATTAAAATTTAGAGGCAAACAAAGCATACTTGTGAATGTAAAGCTTTATTTAAACTTTTAAAATCCCTGTTGTGACTTTCGTTCTTACTTTTTTTTTACTATAAAGGAATTAGGGCTCTAAGGACACCACCAGCACGAATTCAACTTGTAAGTCACGTTTACAGTTGGCCAACTTAACTGCACATAATAATGTAATAAGCCATACATATTAGATCATAGCATAGCGTTCCTGGAACTAACAAAGACACGGTTCATTTTAAAGAAACTTGATAAGTCCTTTTCTCCCAAGAGATGGTCTTCTATACAGGTTGTTTAGCGCGTACAACGTGAGGTTTTGGATGCTGTATTCTCCTGCGAACTTACATAAGTATAAACCTTCCATAAACGAAACTGCTCAGATGAATAATGAAAAGAGGAAAATAACGTTCTTTTGAAACGGCATCGTTGATCAAATAAAGAAAGGTTTACAAGTTACCAATTCAGAAAAATAAGCACTGGTGTTTTTCTTTGTGTCGCAGCGCGCTCTTGTCAAAGTATCCATCTATCTAAAATGAGAAATTTAACTCAGACATACTGAGTTTTTTTTGCAAACATGTTTAATTTATATTTTAGATTCAGCTTTATAAGCCACATCGATTGGGTAATATGTATGTATCATGGCTAACCAACCATTACATCTAACATATCTCAATGTGCATTTACGTGAATAACTTACACATAAGGATTAAATAGTTTTAGCTTTACAGAAACATGAATAGCTGTATGCTGATGTTGTTGGAACTTGAGAAGTTCGGGCTCTTCACGAATTTTCTTTTATTCTGTCGGATAAAATCCTGGAGATCCGTCGTATATACGTTTGCGGCAAAAAGTGAATGTTTTTGCGTTACATAAATAAATTCTCTAGTCATGTCCAGTATTAGTTTTAGTACGGTTCTGTCTCGAGCTAACATTGAAATTTCAGTAATCAAAAGTTTCATTGCTACCTTGTTGTGTAGTTATCTTGACTTCATGCTATATAAACTAACGTTTCACATGTAGAGTGTTCCATAATCCCATGTTATGTGAAAAAACATTCCCTCCTTTCTTAGGTTACATACTGTGTATTTCCAGCTATGTATGTCATTTAAACTATTTCAACTAACATTAAAGTTTTCACGGAAAATGGTACAGTTGTCATTTTGACCTACCAACCACGCCTACTGTCCAAACTTAATAAGGTTTAAAAACTAAAACTTGCAGAATACGCCTTTTTTCCTGATTGAACATATTATACTGAAACGTCATGTATGTAAGAAACAATAGAATAATAAGGAATATGTATATGAACAAAAAAAATTGAATGTGCCAAAGTCTTTTTTTGAAAATCTTGCAAAAAATGTGGTATTCATTAATAAAGTCTACTTTTTAATTTATTGTTTAATAACTGTTCTTAAGAACAAAAAGTTGCAAATCTTTGTGATTCTCAGGTTGCAGAAACTTTGCAAAAGTGCTATCCCGGATTGACTTTCACTCTGATGCTTCCTGTGCTGGTGTTATAAATTTTCCCTTTTTTTGGCAATTCGACAGATCAAGGGAACTTTTGATGATAAGAAGTATCTCTTTTGTGATTTACTTTCCTGTTCATTCGCCTTTAAAAGAAGTCGCTTTTCGCTTAATACTTTTCTTTTTTCGATTAACAGTAGAAACACTGAAATCATAGGGAGTTAAAAAATAGTAATAATAGCCGCTTTTCCAGTCTATTTCTTATAGTTCTACGTTACTTTTGTAGTGTCAGATTGAAAAAGACTCATAAATACCATAGATTGTTATAAAAATCATTGCGCATTACTGTTATCCCTTATTTACCCTACTTTAAAGAATTTTAACTCAATACTCCCGTTAGTTTAGTTGGAATTGAACAAATTCTTTAAAATATGTAATCAATTTTAACAAATCTCACATTGCACCAAATCAGTATTCATCTCATTTCTTGTTTCACGTCAATGCAAGATCACTAAGATTACATGAGTTCACCGAAACGGAAAGTCACACCCGTGCAAGAAAGGCATAGTACGGATGTTTTACTCCAGCCAGCGACAAGAGACAAGCTTTTCCCCTTAAGTATGGATTTGAATGATGTATGTTGTACGTTCATGTTTTTTCTGATATTCCATCCCAAGTGAGCCGGTCATAGGCTCTCGTCAACTCATCAGCCACATAAGGAATTCCATAATATGTGTAGGTATTAAGGTTGCGTAATTGTAAGCTGCCAGGACCCTTAATTTGACTAGTTGGTCCACATAATTTTAAATCTCGTTCCGCAGTGTGCATTCTTCGTCGTCTATCAACATGAAATAATAGTACACAGGCAGACTCCTAAAATCTCACAAAAAAGACAAAGGTTTGTTGAATAAACAGTAAGCAAACTGAGGTTGCATATTGCTTCATGTTTGGTTCGTATAAATAATGGGGGAAATTTTAAGTAAAAGAAGACTCATTACTATTCCATAATAAACACTGCTATGGTCTCCTTTCTTACACGAGAGATTCAGCTAAGGTAAACGCATGCATACCGTTTCTGAGCTCACTCATTTTCAACTCTGTAGACATAACTGGTAAACCTAGTCGTCCAGCTTTAGTAAAAAATGAGCAAAAAACACAATTTCCATTGCTTCGTTTCCATCTTTCTTATTTGCCTTTCCTAGGTTGGTGGTGAACTGACAAAAGTCCGATTAAATTGTGCAATTCCATGAAAGAAGAAAGGGTAAAAGAACCATGAGAAGGAGAGTATGATGATGGCAATGTTATCTACGCACAATGATGACATTAAATTTAAATCCGATTACTATAGGTGGAACAACGTTTCAGCGTCATAAGATTAGATGATGTGAATAGATAGGAGACAAGGGAAGAGAAGAGTCCCATTATTTCGGCAATAATCGTGAAATTTGTGAAAATTGCCTGTCATGCAGTTGAGCCTTAAAAGAAATCTTTCCCAGAGACGAAGAAATTCATAGGATTTCTCTTCCATTAACAGGACAGAATAGTAGAGCCGCGAGTTAATGGAATAATTGAAATATTATGCTGAGCATCTGCATTGCATAGGCAGGGATAGGGCGATACTTTTGGAAATGAATAATACAAAAATACGAGATTGCATAATAATATCTACTGGAATCAAAAATAGTTTTTCGTGATAAGACAAAAGAATGGCAAAAGTGGATGGAATAAAATGAGATTTAAAAAACTGCTTCGTAAGTGGCTTTAGTGTTAGATGAAAGATTTCTAAAAGACGTTTCCAACTTTCCAAAGTGTAACTTCTTTTTCATAAACTTTTATTCAGTTTACTGAATGAAGAAAATGCAGCCATAAAGAAGCAGAACGCTTCGTGCACTGCTTTTCAATTTCGTATTTTGTAATGCTAGGATGATATTGACGGAGCTGGAGAAAAGCAGCATTGAGATTGAGAGCATGATTCATACATATGACGATAATGACAAGCTAAAATATATTGGGCATGCTTGCGCAAATATTTGCTCAGAAGAAATCCATGTTTTATGTCAAGAAGGTGTTTCAAAGATTGAAGAAATAGAAATTCTTGCCGCTTGCATGATAAATAGAAATACACGCTGCTTTTAAACACAAATAAAGTGAAATATTAAATCGGTGAGAAACCTAGTTTTCAATTAACCATTGCGCAATGGTGAGCATCGTAAACAAAATGAGAAGCACTTAATTAATTCTCAGTTTACTTCACAAACTCCAGTGTTTGATCAGCCGTCGGCAGAGCTTTTTATTTCGATTGCCACCCAACAACTCGTAACTTCTTTCGTTTATCACGTTCCCAGCAGCACCCAACAATGAATTAACATAATTGCTGTGTCATAATCTTTATTACTTTTTAATTGTAATAAAAATGATGCATCGAGCGTATTTCATTACATCCGCTGGGTAGCAAATACGACTCCTTCGAATGTGTATTTATGAAAAATTATGGATGTATCACAGTGCCCCATGTTATGATGAAACGCAACTTCATGCTATAAGAATTCAAGTGCTATATTATTTGGTTTGAATTTTTAGTAATGATGTACATGACATTTACCTCTTTAATTTGTCGTTTACGTTCATCTTTCTTCATATAATAATCAAATGTATAAAATAATCTACGATTTCAGCTAAACACCCTTTTTCATTTCCTAATAAACAAATCTAAAATTTAATTGTCATCTTCAAAAAGACTTTTTATTCTCGGCGCTTGTACGGCTTGGTTGCTTCTACGAGGATTGGAGGAGGCAAATTCTTCTGATCTTCTGAAACCTTTCCTTCTATTTAGCAATTCGAAATCTTCCATTACATACGATTTCCTTTCTTTACGATAAGGCGTCGACGGCATATCGTTTCTAGATCCGGCTTCATCCTCATTTTGCACTTGATCAGGGTATGGATGATAATCTCTACACAATTTCCTCATGGGCACATGCTTCAACGCAGTTTTCCAGTCTCCTCTTGTATACCTGACATCTAACATGATTTTGACCATTTGGTTAAGTGTAAGTGACTTTCCTCCCAATCCCCACATGAGGTGCTGATCCAGTGGCAGTCTTTTCATTCTCAAATTTAGTTTCTTCGCTTTCGCAAATGAGTGTGGTCTCGAGTCAGTTTTGTCAACCATAGCTCCAATGATGTAAATGTCATCTTCATTATACTCCTCCAGTTCATCTCTTGTATGTGGTGTCAAGTACACCAGCTTCTCTCTGGGGAAAACGTCCATAAAACATTCTTCATGCAAGTTAATCGCATATCCGTCATCTTCGATTGTTGGTATAATTCTTTTCAGGTATTCCATCATCTTTGTCTCTCTACCAGCATTGCAAAGGTACAGATTATAAGGTTCTGGGTGAGTTCTATTTTCAGTAATAAGCAATTCAATCTGAGTGGCACAATTTTTCGCTTCTCTGTAAGTCATATGCTCGTCATAAGAACAATCAAGAACTAGAGGAGGATGATGAAGCATGGCACGGATGACACGGCAGTGATCCGATTTGGTGACGGTGGTGTCATACAAACGGAGGAACAAGGTGTTCCGAGCTAGTCCATAATATGTGGAGTAAATGTCCTCTTCCCTTGAAGGCATTGGATTCTCCGCGTACAATTTCAAACGGTCTTCCCTTTTTTGTTCTTTCTTCCGGAGTGCACTTTGTTCCTTCATTTCTGTTTTGAAGAGGTAGAGGTAAAACTTTCTCCGTGTGCTCTTTGAGTTCAGAACTAAGAGTTCTTTCCAGTGTTTCATTTTTACATAGGATGGCACCTTCTCTCCATCTTGCCTGCAACAAATTAAAATACATCATGAATAACAATACATTAGCAATTGAATTATATCAACTCAAATATAGACGGTTCAAATCTTACTTCATTACTGAATACTCCAGTTGAATATATTTGATTTTCTTGATTAGATCTGGATCTCCCTTTGTCAATTGCTGAATTTGTTCTTCCGTTAGAAAGAGGTCTTCATCCATATCGTCATATCCAGTCAACTCCTCCCCATGATTTTCGTCATCTGAAGATTCCGATTTCCTTCCTTCGTCAATTTCTGCTTCTTCTAAATTAGTCACCCCATCTTTAGGAAGTGGATTTTCTGCTGACTTGGAGAAACAACGACACTGACTAAAAGTAAAGTTTCTATTTCTAAATTGCTGTGAATTTAGATTCGCTGGCCTGGAGAATGTAGGTGTAAACATCTTTGACTCTCTTTGACTAGACAAACAGATAATTCTGCTGCAAGACAGTAATCGCTTCCCGAGCAAAGCTGATTGCCAGCTTTTCGACCACTTGGATAACGCCATCGTCATTGTTCTAGACCCATTTTCCTTACAGATTTGCCGTAAAAGATGACTCCCAGAATAAAACGTGGAAAAGTGTCGGCTTGCGGAATACATTTTCCAGGTAATATCTAAAATCAAGAGTGAACAGAGAATTATTATCACTTGACTTTTATAATTATAATCCAATAATGTAAAATATTAAATGCATTAACATTTTCGTACCTCCTTACTTTCACCTTTTTCACTTTTTCCTCTACTTCCCGTCTTGAGGATTTGAGGATCAACAAAAGAATGCAAAAACAGAAACTCAAACCATGTGAATTCCACGTACTACAAGGAGGACAACACTAGACTTGCCTTAATCAAAATAGATATTATATTATTGACAATTTAATTGTCCATGATGTAGACCAGTGTTTACACAAGCATGTGTGCATTTGTCATGTGTTCACTCAAAGCCCTCTGGAGAAGCATTCTTTTGTATACAAACTTTTAATGCATGTTTCTGTATTGCAGACCGAAAAGGCGCTTCTGTTCCAGTCACCCCAATTCTTACTTTCTGTCTTTGTTCATGCACTCATCTAACATCTCCACCCACGCCAAGCGAAAGCTTGTGACGCTGAATGGATGGCAGCAACATTTTTATTTTTCGAGAACTATCATCAACTATTGAAAGTACAATTGATATAAATAGATAGTTATTTATGTGTTTACTTTTAATTCATGCATTCAATTTTTTTGTTATTGTATTTGAGATTTATTTTTTATTGCAAAACTAATTTGTGTCAAGTCAACTTCAAGTTAGTTTAACAGACAATTTACAATGGCAGATGACATTAAAAATAAAACAATTAAATATTTGGAGGAAGCTAACGGTGCATCATTACCGGAAGGAGTATCTGATGATTTCGTTGTTGTAGTTGTCGTTGTTGGAATAAGTTCCCAGCTAACATCGCTCCATGTGTCATCATAATGTTGCATTTCAGCAGATTCCTCTCCAATGCCTAGAAAATAAGCTTCATCTACTGTTAATGGATGCCATGTGTCGTTTGTCGTTGGGGTTCTGAAACAATCAGGTTCCTTACATAAAAAGGGTTTCTATTTCCATGAGACAATAGATTACTGAAGATTTTCTCACCCAAAAGTTGCAAAGTTAGCCCAATAGTCTAGCACTCTTTCACTGACTGATCTCTCCTCCTCATTGAAACTTAAAAGAGTCAATTGAAACAAGTAGATTAAGTCGTCACCGTGCGTAATACCGGATTCGAATGGGGGAACCTCATCTCCAAACAGCGTTTCGAACACACTGTATCTTCCTTGATAGTCAAAGCTGTACCAGAAAGAATTGTTAACGGTCGAGTGATAAAGCGCTGTCTGGTAAGAGGATGCTTTGAAGAAGAAAACGCTAAAAAGCTGACAAAATTAAATGTTTGATTTAATTTTAAATTATGCAAACGTGGTTGAATGTACAATTGAGATTAATGCTTACATCGATTAACCCCGGATACATTTCCCAGAAATTTCCAGACTGTCGAGATTCACCGAGGTACAGTTTTGAGATTGTGTTGTAGACACCATATTCATTTGGAATACCTAATCGCACATTTATATCATTTTTTCAATGCCAATTTTAATCACAAACCTATTATTTAGCTACTCAAAAATGTATTTTGAAATCATTACCCAAAGCTTGTAAAATTCTTGGAATAGCTTCTGTCGCCATAAACTCATTATCGCTGTGAGTTTCATTCACATAATTATTTTCCTTCAGAAATCGGTTGTAATATACCCCAAGAACGTATGATCCATCATGCCGAGTTGCTCCCATCATTAAAGGGACATTTGCTTGACGCTTGGACTCCAACACATTTTTCGGGTGTTCTGGCACAACTTTTTCAAAATCTGGAGTAGTTGTTTTAAATAATTGAAGTGTTGGAGACACTGCAGCAAATCCAAGTCTACCTTGTTTCCGTTCCTCTATCTGAAAATGTGAGGAATGCCAAATTTATAGTTGCTGATTTCACTAAATTTTCATAATTTATTGTTAGACGCACCTGAAAGAGGTAGAGTGAAGCAATCAGTTGGTCAGGGCTGGCATTTCTCATACATGAAGTGATCTCGGCGATCATCGTGTCATTGGGATAACCCAGGTCGCGGTTGTAACAAGCCGATAATTCAGCAATTCTTAAGGAATCATTAAAAGGATCTTCTGTAGTGCCCCAAGCAGCTAAGGCCGTACCGCTAGCCGCAATGGCACCTTGAAAAAGTCCTTGGGCAGCAGGGCTTGTGAGCAAATGTGTTACAACAACTGATCCAGCGCTTTGACCTTCATTTGTAAATATGATTGTCGATGAGCGCTAAAAATGTTAGGTACAATTAAATAATATGCCCCAAGATTAAAGTGTCGGAATACCTGCAATTGTGATTTTTTGGGGATCTCCTCCAAAATATTTAATAAAGTCCTTTGTCCACTTGAGAGCATTTATGACGTCATATAATGCAGCATTTCCAGGTACGTTCTCTGTATTCAGTGAAAAGAATCCTAACACCCCCAGACGATAATTACAACTTACCACTACAACATCTCGGTTTAGCAGACGTTTCCCGTTGAACATGCTGCCTTGTCCAACTGTAAAGGAACCTCCATGAATGAAGAAAATGACTGGAAGGAGATCTTCATCGTTTCCTGTGTAGGGCTACCATGCAATATATGAAGTCGAAACAGTTATCAAACGATTTTGTCTAGATATGATTTCTCACACACTGTTCATTATTATTATTATCAAACCAACTTGTGGGGTATAGACGTTAACTGTTAAGCAATCTTCAGAAGTGACAACAGGCAAAGGTCCTGACTGTGGTTGGCTACAAGCTGGACTAGGAGCAGCAGCATAAAAGATCTCCCCTGATGAATTTAATTTGCCTCTTGATCTTATAGATGGCTGTGTAACATAAATAGAGTTAATTAGATGACTTTCATTTGGCTTTGACAACGATTTTTCTAATGACAAAAATTGGTTAAAACGCACCAGAAATCTTTGCGATCCTATCGGAGATTCAGCATATCTCATGCCTTGGAAGCTGATATATGACCGAGGGGAAGGACCAATCGTTGACGAGCTAACCCCTCCGATTTTTCCCAATTCTCCAGCATCGATGATAAGATCCTCTTCCAAAAATCCTGGCTTCTGATAAGTGGCTGCATCCGCGTGTAAAATACAAAGAAAAACTGCGTTGCATAATGCAACACAGGTAAAAATAAAATTTAAAAGTGTCATTATGAATGAATATACTACACAAAGAAAAAATGGAACAAGACAATAGCTTATTGTGCAAGTGTTGGAGAAAATGGACTCTGGAATTTTAGTTGGAGCAAGTGAAAGCTTTATAATCTGTGATTTTACTTTACAAATTAAAACAGTAAATCTTCATGATTCGAATGCCTAATAACTAACTATATAAATGGATTTAAAAGATTACCTCTTTTCCCTATTTATATCATCTAGCTTTGTGCTGCAATAAATAAGCTAAGCCCATTTAAACATAAGCATTGTGATGATTGCAAATATTTTAGTATTTAAGAATGAAATTTGCAAATATATAAATTACAATGCATACAGGAAATTTGCACATTGAAAACATTTGATATTTCGTCACTAGTGCGTACTTCTTGATTTAATCCGGATAATACGACCACAAGGGATTTACGATCTTAATTGGCTACTTAAGTTATGAACTCATTTCATCAACTTTGAGCACGATGGCCGATGCAACGAGTTTATTTGGTCATCATCGGTGGAGCACCAAAGAGAAGCAGATAACATTAGCTGTGATTTATTGTTTGTATCAGTCCTCCCATCATGATTAAGCATTAGTTTTTCCGCTTTTGGTCACCGTACTCTGTGAATATACCTGATGAAATGTAAGCATCCGATAACATTTAAATCTATTGAATATTATCATTTGGTGATGATAACCTGTGTACACTTTTGAGCACAATATAAATTGTTTCATGATACCTGGTATGATGAATACTGGTTAAAGTTATTTACCAGTGGCCTTCGAATATTCATCAAGGGTAAGGCCAAAGTCATGCTCATGCATGTGCAACGGCCATACTAAGCTAAACAAGAGCGAATCAACGATGTGATGGATTAACTGTTTAAATTACATCATTCTTTTGCAGAAACCTTTTAAAATGCTTGCAAAAATTTCGGTAAGACATAATTTATTATTATGATGTCAGCGTAAAAATTCCGTGATCATATTTTAATTCGTCAGTCACTCAATCCCAGTTCATTTATATAACAAATTAGTTTTTTAAAATTTGAAGTGATTGTATGAGCAACGAGCATAAGTATCAGCGTTTTGATTTGTTCCAAATTGCCATATAATGCTAAGAAAGAATAAATCGGAGTCCTTTTTAAAACATGAAAACGCAGTAATATGTATGTTGTCTGAATAACAATAATAAATTATTAATGACAATTGTAAGATGTTTTTGTACATCTTAAAGATAGTTCTGCAAACGAAAGTGGATCCCACTCAAGCATTCATGAAGCAAGCATAAATGACGAAACATTAAAATGAAAGCAATTTACCTGAACATTTGACATTATTACAAATGATGGATGAAAACGGAACGATATTACAAAACATTATCAAATGAGAAATAGTGTCTTAAAAAATACAAAATACACCAAAAATATTTTGAATGGAAAAGGACGAATAAGTATCCAAATAGTTTCAGTTACTCAACTTAATTTACCATTATGTACCAACTATATACGTACTAGTGGACGACTCGTTTGAAGTTTACATGAAGCTGCGAATAATATTGAATATTAGTTATTTGAAAAATCACTCAAACTATAAGATGTTTTATTATCTTGTCATACTTTCACAAATTTTGCATTGTACTATCCAATAATAGCTAAACTGAGAACTGAGTAGATTTCTTTTTGCGTTGGTAGTTTTGACGGGCAAAATAATAATATGTCACAAATAATAAGGAAGCATAATCTTGCAAACATATCAAAAGTAAAATAATGCAGCAAAAAATCATCATCTGACTTGAAGTAATTGTCTTTTCATTGTCGTCTTTCCTTTCGACATATTTCTCACCCGTCCAAATCCATAACCAGGTAATCAACAATGAGCACACCAGTTCATATCCAAAGGGCACTGGCTCGTCGTTCTCCATATCTTCCAAGTATTCATCTTCGGCTACGGCCAAATCTGCTAAGAATTCCTCTTTTTTATGACGATAGACTCCACTTGCTTGTTTGAGGACATCCATTACCGTGATGGCATACACCAAGTTATAGTTTATAATGCAATCGATCAAATGTCTCAATTGACCCCCTGTATTTTGTTGTACGTCATCGCTTTCGTTTGTCGCAGCATAAACGGGGAAGTAAAGTATGTCAACTGAGTCTACTTGTTGGTCATCTTCTGGAGTTCCAACATGAACGTTTTCTTCAACTATGAAATCATTAACAACTTCATTGTTGGTATTAATACGTATTTCTTCATGCACGTCCTCCGCTTCATCTTCATAGTGGTCTCCACTGTCGTCGGAGGAGCTACTCTCATTATCTGACGGCCAAGAGCTGGAGGTGCAAGCTGATGATTCATACCATAAAATAGGCAGGCAATTATTCGCCACCTTAAAATACCTCATTTGCCCCCTTATTTTAGCTTACTTATCGGAAGGATACAAAA